>JAUTBT010071133.1:0-13691 GCA_032361225.1 Lepetodrilus schrolli
GTCTTGTCAGTACCAGCCGATGCTCGCAGGTTTACTGCAACATTCAGCGCTACGGATTTTGCGGGTTTCCTCCTGCCTTAAACTGACAAGTCGTGATATAGTGAAATAATCTTGAAAGCGACTTAAAACCCCAATAAAAAATTTTAAAAAGTAAAAATAGGAGGCAACTATGATAGGTACTAATCGGTATTCATTGGTATATAAAACAGATTTCTGCGTCGCGTCGACACGAGGTAACCTGTCCAACCTAAACGTTCGTCGCATTCTTCTTTCCACGTGATTATGTGAGGCAAGAAGTGCCCATGGGCTTATTCACAGTCCTGGTAACATAGTTGAACGTACTTGAATGACATATGTTTCCGTAGTCACACGTCAAGGTATATCCCCATGTAACCAGAGGGCATGCAGCAGTGTTAGTGTGTATTCACAGGCGATAAGACTTTATGACACTCGCTAATATGATGTCTTACAGCGTTGTATCTATACAAGCTAGTCCTATATATAAGAAGTTTGCATGAGTACCTCCACCACATACTAATCAGTGTCAGTCACCGCTTCGTGACGTAATCATTGATCATACGGACACCATTTGTCGATGAGAACACGATAGTTATGTAATAGAGGAAATATTTTAAGATGGTACTGCCATTTATAGTTCATTGACCATGACGTCACAATCAATTACTTACGTAAAGGTCTAATGATGACCCTCAGGCAAATATATCTACAGCACTTTATGTATAATGGAACAGTTTGGTGTGCAATGTGGGAGACACAAAGAAAACCCATTGTCGAAATGCGAACAAATACTCACGAAGGGGTCGCACCACTATAGATAGCAGAACGATTGGTCGTAGACAATTTTTAATTGCTACATGTGCACCGTTATTTGTGAAGATTTTATGTTGTATATGAGTGAGACGTTAATATACCTGTTTATCTGTATCTGTTGTTGAAGTTAAATGTTAATTTATCGTTACGCGGTTTCGTGCACGAGAAGCCTGGCATAAATCAGGGCGTACGCCATACTTTTACTATAACAGGAAATGACGTAAAGATCGATTTACGTCAGGGCCCTTCTGTACGAAGCGGCGTAACACTAAGGTAATCGTATCTACCGTAGTACAGGCCTATAGCTATTGCCCTACACAATGGTTACTATGGTAGGTACGATTTCCTCAGAGTTACACCGCTTCGTACATGAGGGTCCCGGACTTTGAATTTAGCAAGAAATCGTACTCAAAAATGTTTCGTAATCTCTGGGCCAGGGCTCTTTTCCACAGAACAATCGTAGCGCTACGAGAGTCGTGACGTCGTATAAATGTATAGGCGTTACGACTCTCATAACGCTACGACCGCTCTGTGAACGGGGGGCCAGATGTGTAATTGTCGGGGGACATTGTACCAATATTACCTACAGTTAGTAGGCACCTCTTACGACACATAGTCGTCACGTATGGGTGAAAGATTCCCGCTGTAAAACAATAATTCACTCACTCAAGACAATTAGTACCTCCCGTTTGCCCATTAGGACTATATGTCGGCCGATAATAATAAACATGTGAAGCAAAACAGCTATATTGGCGACCGCATTGTTTTTCATGCATCTTCATCCAACCTAGAAAGCGATATTTTAAGATAATTGCTTCGTATGCGGCTGACGTTTCTCTCCCCGAGCGAAACAAAGGTTCCACTTTACGCCAGTAGGCTAATTATCTGTAATTCCTATAATAGTATGTTCTCCTTTTATTTTCAGCTACAACAACTGTGGACGGGAAGACCTACGTGCTGAGTATATTCGACACAGCGGGCCAGGTACTTAATATAACTGTCGATACTTTTCACCACGCAACTCATGCAGCTTATTTAGAACACATCAGACGCAAAGCACGATAACTACTAGTTAATTAATGAAAAGCGTGTCATGTGTAGACAACAACAGGATTTGTTTTCTGCAGCCAACGTGACATACATAAATTAGTTATGTTTTGAAAATACAACAAGAGACGTCACATTACACTTCCGTGAAACGTTTCGGAAAGTTTCGCCAAAATCAAACTTAGTTGACAAAAAAGAATTCTAAAGGCTTCACCCAAACAAATAGGCCTCCTACAGAAAACGATCTATATGCGGTATAGCATGCGTACCAACGGTAGCCATACAGACATGGTTTTCTTTCAGATGCAATTCGTAACTATAACTTGCGGGAGTACATTTAGATACACTTTAGACTGATGAAATGGTCGTGCTGGTAGTCGGGGCCGGAATACAGTAAAAGCCTAGCGTACACCCTACAGTACGGCCATCCTTTCGTGAAACGCAGACCAGAAGTGTCCTAATAGATCTGTCATTGTGTTGTTCAAATTAAACAGTAAACACAAATAACTAAATGCATTTTAATAACAATATATTAATGATTTCAGGAGGAATTCGACAGGCTGCGAGCGCTGGCATACATGAACTGTGACGTCTTCCTTGTCTGCTTCTCCGTCGCCAACCCCGACTCCATCAAGAGCGTGCTGTCCACGTGGGTACCGGAAGTGACGCACTACTGTCCAGAGAGTGAGCTGATCCTGGTCGGGACACAGGTTGACATCCGCGACGAAGCGGAACACAGGAAGGGATACAATCCCCACCTCTTCATCCAGACGAAAGAAGGTCTTCAGATGGCGACCAAGATCGGTGCAGAATACGTGGAGTGCTCGTCTATGACGGAAGCAGGCACTCCCCGCTTGAAAGAAGTGGCGGTGGACTCGGGTCTCAAGTCGCATCGACCTAAGGACGATAGCTGCTGTGCTACTTGTGAAATAATCTGAGGTTACCTCCCCCTTGTTAAAGGGAGGTTATGGATATAATTCGAGGATCTTGATCCGTTGTTGGGTATTGGAGCTATTCTGTATTCCAACATGGTGTTCAGTGGTCTGTCGCAAGGGATCTAGTCGACGAGTCGTCTGCTCGCGGATCGAAATGGACAGGTCCACAGATCATCCCTCGCCAGATATTGGTGCAAATCCGAGTGTTTTCATTGGTCAAGCTAGTCAGCTGACGCCATGGCTGCGTTGGAATGGCTGGATTTATCTAGGATCTAGTCAGTATGCAATTGCAAGCGTGCAATATAAAATGAACAAACTATGTGATACTCATTTGTATTCCAGAATCAGTATTTGTTATTATCCAATCGGTGGGCATTTGTTTTTTGAAAGCTCTTTGTTTATGCAAGCATGGATAGTTTGACTTGATACAGAACATTACGGGTGAACGGAAAAAGAAACGGTGTAACAAGAGAACATCACGACTGAGAGATGTCAATTTCCGGTGCAAGCACACCAGAACCGGAAGTTGGGATGTATGTGTGGAGTGGAACGGAGAAAAAACCCAACTGACGCTACCATGTAGAATATTTATGAGCAAGTGGAGGAGAGATTGTTTTCGTTTTGCATTAGATATATACGTTTTGCTTGATATTTATTTTCATCATGACACAATATTTTTGTACAAATACGATATTTTTTTTGGTAAAGAATAAAGATGAGAAATATGTCTATTCTTAGTTGTTTTCCCTGTGATGCCAAATCAGATGTAATCTGACATTAATTGGTATGATATTTTCTATGTTTTTGGGAGTATCGTACATTTCATAGAGGTAGGCTATAAAAGTAGCACAACCAATACGTCGTGATAGATCAGAAAGAACGTCGACTAACATAGTAGTATGCCGACATGTTATTCAATTTATGTCGACGTTTTTATCGCCGTTAGCTCTTTGAAGTCAATTGGTTTGAGAGCGGCGTGAGAAACACACGCACACACACAGAGATATGGAAAGAGAACCGTTTCCTGTTGATCTTCTTTCATGGATGGGTATATGTTTGTGTTTTTCTCATTTTCTCTGGAGCCGAAAGCATTTTGACAGATTGTTCTGACAACTTTGACATATTTTCCACTTTTTAAAAATTCGTGGTATTACCAAATTGCAATATCCCCCAAACAATATTTCTAAATTAGTACTAGAACGACGAATGGCAACTCGACATTTCTTTTAATATTATATCCGAATTCATGAATGCGTTGTCAAAATTAAAGGGACTCAAACGCCAAACTCATAATGTATAAACCTAAAGAACTGATGATCCTACAATGAGTCCTTTCGATGTTATTATGTATTCTGGGGAAAACCCCTGTTTGTAGGCTATTGTTCCTCTTGGCATTAAACTCCTCCAAGCTTTTACAATATTGAGTCATACTGATATCACAGACAGACACGGCGGCTGTCGACCCTTAAAAGGAGTACTTATTCAGGAAATCAATTTGGAAGTTACGCTCTGTCATTCATCCGACTTTTCACGCCAGTTCGAGAATTCTAAAAGAAGACTCAGCTCAGACAGCATGGCAATGAGCAGGACAATGAGAGAGACCGGAAGTAGGTAGTGATTGCTCGGAATAACGCATCCTAGTTCCCGGTCACGTGGGCTGCGCTATCAATGGATGGCGCATCCCACATGACCGTGAACACGGATTGGAAGAATTAAATTATAGGTTTGTTACCAACGGAAATGTATTTTACGATATGTAATAATTTGATTTAAATAATACACATTTAATGAATATGATGCGATAGCTAAACAAAAATCGATTATGTTGACTGGCTTTGACGAAGTCAGACGTAGCCTACTGGGTCTGTCTAGAAGTCGATGTGCTGCTACACGTATGTAGATTGACGCGGTATGTAGAGTGTAGATATAGTTATGTTTTATCGTTTCTGATGTCAGTTTTAATTGGCGGGCCTAATAATAATAATAATAATAATAATGAAGAAGAAGAAATATTTATCATCCCGGAAGAAAGTTGTTCCAATTTCTTAAATTACAATATACATATGTATAGAATAACATTTAAAATAAGGTACGACTAATTACACATACACTTAAATGAACGTATACTTTCTGGTACGAAATATTTACTTTCTAATTGCTATTACTTTAGTGTTTCTTGGTACTCATCCAAAATATCCAATCTTGCTTAAGTTTTATACGTCTAAGCAGGACTGAACACGTAGATATGCACCTACTACCAAATGACATCCACAATTCGAAATCAAGTATACCAAGGGATATTGTATGTCCGCTTCTTCTAAATATCCATAGTATTTTTGTTACTTTGTTTGAACTAGAAAATAGAGTCGCTTTCATGATTATTTCGCTCATACCAGCAAACATATCTGCTTACGAAATCAGGAATCTGCAATATCCGTAGCAAACAGTGTTGTAGTAAAATAGCAAACACCAGGGCATGTTTAATAATTAACTTGAGAAATAGAAATACAAAAAAACAACATATTTCTAGATTAGTAAACAATCTTGAAATAAAGCCGTACTCGTTGGGGAAAGATAAGTTGTATCCAAATATGCAATAAACCCGTTAGTGACCTATAACCTATGCACAGATGATTTTACCACTATAAAATAGCGTATAAAAAAGGAAATTACGAAGTCTGTAAATACCGCTAGCACATTCAAATATAAATAATGTACAGTGAAATCTCGTTGTGTGAACCTCGGACACACATTCAATAACTTCGAGAGATCGTGTCATTCGAGACAAGAGAGTTGTCCAAATAAAAGATAAATAAAAAGAAAAATGAAGGCAAATTTCACCATACATGTTTATTCAACATTCAACATAAAGAATAGTCAATTGTTGCATTTACAACTCTGAATAAATCATATCGCTGTCCATGCTTGGTCATGACAGCTAGTTTCCTGGATAGAGGGTATTTAAAAACATTCGGACGCAAGTAGCATCCAAGGACATGCACCATTCAGTGAAATGTGCAAAATACATCCATGCAGTCGTATTGCTTTTGTATTGACATGGGAGTGATCTGACGTTCTTAAAACATCGGGGCTTTTAGAAACTTGAGCATGTGTAAAATACATTTATAGGCCTATATACTGCACTGCAGTGATTCCTGCTACTTCGTAGTGACAACATTCTAATTAAAATTGGATGTACAATAACAGAACTACAGTAACAATAATAAACATTGACATTTAAGAAAATAACCTACAGTACTTGCTAAATATGCAAACAATATGAAATATCATATTCTGCAAACGTACGATTACAGTATCACAATAATTCTTGTGTGGAATCCTAGGACGATGGACACTGGTCAAGATATGATGAAGTGGTATACAAGGGGGGCCTATTCTCGAAACGTTCTTACCTTTTTTATTTATTATAAGAACGTTTGTAGCATTTTCATAGCATTAATACTGTAAATCAGGAAATTAATGCGAGCAGGATAATAATGTGAAAAATGCGATTGGCTTATGGCCGCATTTAATATTCCTACGCATTATGGAAAATAATGCAAGGTACGCCCGAAAAAAAAACATGAATCGAGGCCTGGTCGATCGCATTTAATTGTTGTCGCATTTATGTCCAAAAGCTTGAGGTCGCATTAAATTAGTGACGCATTAATTTCCTGATTTACAGTATACACATCTGTAAAATCGAACGGCTAGACAGTATGCTAGTACACTAGATTTACAAAAATGTCTATGGACGACACCTGTCTTCGTATACCGGTCGATGGAGGTCAAAATGAGGACATTCTGAACAGTAGACAGTATACTAGTATTAGTATACTAGAATGTATTGTTTTTATATGTCTATGGACGAAATCTGTCTCCATATACCGGTTGGGATAAGCTGGACGACAGTATGTACTAATATACTAGCAGTTCTTTCTAAAATTACGAAAGCCACTTCCGTACGCATACTGGTTTATGGTGGTCATTCTGAACGGCAGGACAATAAATACTAGTATGTAAGAATTTCTTTCTTTTGTATGTATTGACGAAATCTGTCTCCGTATAATGCCGGTCGAGATAGGCTGAAAGTTGACATTCTAAAGTTGACATTTTTTTCTCTCTCGATTTTAATGACCTTTCTACATCTACTGTGTTATACTGTACGTCCATGGACTAAATCTGTTTCCTGATCGTACTATTCGACTAGCACATGAAGCCATAATATAAACCACGTAGTTCCTCGTCATTGACCTGTCTACCAGCAACTGCAGACCGTTTCTTGGCTGCGGCTTGAAAGCGACCGATGTTGCCTGCTGAACATTTGCTAGTAATCCTAGAGGACATGTCGTTCATATTGCCAGCTTCCTGAAAACAGATATTCAATATTTTACTTTACATTATGTACGAACCGGAGACAACGAGTGCACATCACGACTCATGTCGTTTGATGTGCGGCGTACCCGTTCAGGTCCCGAAACTTCCCAGTGTGAAATTCTTTTTATCACATAATTGTAGAAACTATTGTAATATCGAATTTCAGTCACAACCTATAGGCAAATGTCTTGGGAACTGGATTAAAGCACGCGGACTAAATATAGTTCCAAGTAAATGTGTAACTATTAATAAATGTGTTTGCATATTTAATTGAAGGACTCTATTAACTCTATAACATGTTCATATACATGCTATACGAATCTTTAGGAATGTCGTACGATCGTAAGAACGTTTCGAGAATAGGCCACCAGGCTCCCGTTTCACAACGGCCTCCTAACTATTTAGGAGCTCATAAACCAGTCCTAAGAGGTATTACCTCGTAACAAGTGTTTCACGACGACGTCACAAGTCTTATCCCTTCTTAAATCGGCATCTAACTTAGGAGGTGATAAATTGGGTCATAAAGTTAGGAGCTCTTAAATTTAGGATGTTGTCTGAAAAGTCTGGCCTAAGAGGTGACAACTCTTAGGACTGGTTTAGGAGCTCCTAAATAGTTAGGAGGTCGTTGTGAAACGGGGGCCAGGTGTATTGTAGACATGTTTTGATTGCATACACAACTACTATACCCCCCCCCCCCCCATTTTAAAAACATTAATTAAGGGCTAGTAGACCTTTCAGACATATAAATACAGATGTATATTATTTTCACAATGACAAAATGTCCAACGGTCTACAGGCTCCACGTACACAACGTACAGACGCATTGGGAGAAGAATGTCACCAGATTCCTTAAGCTGAGTTCCCAACTCAGTGGTAGAACGCTTCCCGCCCTTAATTTATTTAATTCAGTATAAAATAATAATAATAATGTGAACATTGCCCTCAATTAATTCTCAACTCCATGGGGAGTATGCAACCCAAACTGCCGAGTATACATACAGCGTACTGTAATATACCTACATATTGGAACATGTTGACTCCAAGGTCCTCCTCTAGCTGTTCACATTCGTTCATGAAGGCGAACTGTTCTTCTCGCTGTTCGATGGTGTTTGCCCCTCGTTTCATCAGATTCTTAGCTACTTGTCTGTAGAAAGAGAATTTACCTCTGTGTTTAAATTAAAAAATTAAAATCATTACATCACTTTCTTAACAAATCGTTATATTTTCATTTACTTTCTTGACGCACAATGTTAGGATCTCCCTATCAGAACGGTCATTTACATTCTAGTGGCCTATGTTTACAGATCACACAATATACGCCTACTGTACGTTGATGCACCATAGCACAGTCTGTAGCAATGACACGCATATTTCGCAGATAATAACATAATACAGTTAATCTTTTTGGATTTTGTTGTTGATTTTTTTTTTATACTTTGTGCTTACTACTTTATACAAACAAGAGACGAGGAGCGGAATGAATAAACATGGTTGAGTTCCCTAATTTCGTTTAAATATGTCTATTCCATGATCGTAACAGGTGACAATGCCATGAATATTTGCGTAGTGCATTTGATTTTGGTGACGATTTTAGGTGATCAACGTCATCACTTGGAAAGAGGTATAGATGCTATCGATTTGTTTCGGACATGCACGCAGCCGAATTTCATTTCGATATGATTTCTTATTGAGTTGCGCTTGTCACAAGTAATATAGACCCTATAAGGATACTGGAGTAGGCTATATAGGCCTATGCCTACTTGAAACATGTGAAAGGTCTTACTAATAGGCCTATAGGCAGGTAGGCTTACTTACAGGTGCAACTGGGCGTTCCTTACGTCACCTTTCTTCGCCAGATCAGCTGTGTGTTGGACGGCAGCAAGACCGACCACGGAGACGTCGATATTCTGTATAAAAACACGCATTTAAACGCATACAATCACAATGATCAAACGAACAGAACGATTGTAGCGCTACGAGATTCGTAACTCATTAACGTATAATGAAGATTTAGCCGACGTAATTTTCTGCTAAATTTAATTTATATATATTCTAGCCCGGGCGTAAATCAGGCCACTAGTTTTAGTATAGCCGCTATACTGACATATCTGACCATCGTCCCGCAGAACGATCGTAGCGCTACGAGTCGCAAGTCCATGTTAACGACAGGAGCTACGACTCTCTAGCACTAGGCTACGTGCTGTCGTTCTGTGGAAGAAGGAGTTCAGATAAACAGCTTGGGCTGATGCCGTGAAAACATCTGTTAAGCAAGACATGCGTACCTCTTCCATGACAGCTCTCTCCCTGGTGGCTGAGTGGTTGTTACATATTACTTTTAGACACCTCATTCCGTTCTGACGTGTGTACGTGATTTGTACCTAAAACAACGAGAATACATATTGGAACAACGTAGCCACCAACAAGCTGGGACTTGAGCGAGATAGTCTATTATTAAATGACTCTCAGTCGACCAGCATCTGCCGTACCGCTTTAATGCCGAGTGCGAAGCAGGGGAACAACAAGTACCTTCTTTTAACGTAGTTTTGTATGAAGTTGCCGGGGTTCGAAACCAACAGAACAAAAAGTTAGGTCTACTGTTAGGTGTCCGGGCCAGGAAATCTAACGTGAGTACTAAAAAAAACAAAAACCAGGACATCCGAGGTGAAAGTCACTTGCCAGGAAACTGTTAGGAATTTGTTAGGTTCCTGGCCACCTAATTTTTTAGCTGGACTGACCTACCGCTCCCCGGGACGGGACGAGTTTCTTCCGGAAGTGTTTTGACGCAAACGAGCACACTTCGTACCTGGAATGGAATCTCCTCTCTGTCTGGCTTCTTAGACGAGTCCTTCATCTTGAACCTGAAGGTCAGATCAGTGTCCTTCAGGGCATTTCCTACCTCCTTGACCAGACGATTACAGTCCTGGGGGAAATCAGGCGGTTAATGATCAATAATGCAATAGATGTAAAATCGTCGAAAGCAAAAAAAATATATATGTATATTATTTTAAATCATGATAAAAAAAACTAATTCCTTTATTTTTGAAAGAGGATCTTCCCCGTACACAGTCCCATAATCTGCGCAACCACCCGTACTCCATGGATCATCATACCAGGGTCACGCCTATTGAACAATCGTAGCATATCCACGTAGTCCGATTCGGCGTTCTAACTCTTAGTGCTACGATCGTACTGTGGAACGGTACGTACATGTATGCCCTATTCTAAAAAGAATGTCTACCTTTGGATATTCGGCCTCAAGAAACACCATGGATGGATCCAGGAGAAAGGTGACGTCCACTGATGAAGCCACGATGGCATTCTGCGCAATAAGACGCAGCTGTCTGACGATCTCCAGCGGGTTGAGGACGTTCACGGAACCACCCGAAGCCGTGGCACATGTGCTGACGTGTTGTAAGCCGGTGGATTGCCCTTCTACAGCCATGATGTTTATGACGATGTTCTTGGATCTGGCGTACTCACCGATCTGGAAAATATATCATACAGTTACTAGGATATATCTTCCTCCCTCTTATCTCTTCCTTCCTTCCAGTCTCTCTATCTCTCTCCCTCTCTCACATTTTAATATCAACCAAGTATTTTATGTACGGTATTGTAGGTTCGCAGTCAGAAATATGTTCATTCAGGCTGTAAACCCCAATACGTATATGAGGTACAACTAGAATATAGACCGTAAAATATCCCTGCCGCGACGTAAAACAATAAAGTCAATCATTTTATTGTTCGTAGAACTGTATACCTTCTTGTAGAATGCAGGATCCTTTGGTAAGGACCCAATGCCAACATTGGGGGCCCCGTCCGTACACAGCACTATCTCTGACGCTGGGACGTCGCTGACCATTCCAGCACACACGGTCAGGGCGGGTCCTAAGGCCGTTGATCCGGTTGTATGAAGGTCGCTGACGTTTTCTTGTAATGCACTGAAATCAAAAGTTTTATTATTATAAAATATTCATGTTAAGATATATATCGAGGTATTATGAATATGAATAAAGCACTGAAATCCAAAGTTTTATTATTTTAATCATCTATGATCCAAATGACTATCAAAGCCGCTATCGAGATTCGTTCACCTATATCACAGCTTGGCAGTTTATGGCAGGAGGAAACCCGCAACATCCGTAGCACTGAATGTAACAGTAAACCTGCGAGCACCGACTGGTAATGATGATAATTGCAATACCACTCTACAGTCAGCACATCCTTTGACTCCGAAGTCCAATGTCCTAACATTGCGCCCCCCCCCCCTTATTACACTTATAACGGGTCCCTAGTCCCTAACATTAATGTGACTTGCAATTAATTATTCTGAGCAATGCGGCCCTGTACAATCGAGACGTATCCTAATAAAATAATATGTTACTTCCCAATCCCCTTTCCATAGAGTTTGACATATTAAAAGGATCCCTTCTTGCAGACCAAGCGGCCAACCTTGGATTACTTCCGCTTTGCTCCACGAAATACCCGTGAGACAGTCCCATAGATTAGTCAAGTGATCTTGCAGTTGCAGGTCTACCTTGGACTTCCGCACGTAGACCTAGCTAATAATAAACGTCATTTCATTGGCTGCAGCTAAATACTTACTCGTACGACTCTTCCAGAGTTTTAAGTTGGTATTCCTCCGACAGTTTCTTCCCTTTGTCAAGCAGTGAAGTAAACTCGTCACCCAAGGCATTGCTAATCATTGATCTGTCGATCCTAATGTCCGTTCTCTGCGTGGATCCGTCGCCGATGACCGTGACTGTCGATCCGAAAACGACCAGCATGATTCGTTTGTCCGGCTGTTCAAGTTTCAACTGTTCAAGTTGTCTAAATAAATTATATGACAAATGAAGCGTGAGGGAGACTGGTGCACCTAGTATTTTATTAAATGTCAAAGCGTCACGCTTCCTATTGCGTAGTATCCGTGTTCTAAGCAAGCTCTCTGAATGTCTATGAAATAGTTTATAGAGCCAATCATATCGCTCCATTACGAGAACACAATTTATGGCTAGCTGTGCCAGAGGATGGAGTACGCTGTTTGGAGAGAATGTACTGTGTCATCGCGGTTCACAAAGAGTCCGTATTTACTGAGTGGTAATAAATTACTATAGTAATGACAGAAATAAAATAGAAATGATTTTTCTATTGCAGATCCAAAGTACGGTGTGGCATCTAGATGTCCAGTGTCTAAAAATATTTTACGGACGAGTGCACGAAATCGGGGTACACATTATTCGATTTGGTCTTAAAATACAGAATGTATTTGATGCGTAAGAATTAAATGCGACCACAAGCCAGTCGCATTTTTCGTATTAATATCCTGCTCGCATTAATTTCCTGATTTACAGTAGTCCTTGTCAAAGACGTTTCGTGGCAATATTTTCGATTGTTTATGACTCTTATTTTTAAAATTTATGTTTTAATTGGCAATGGAAGTGGCAATCTTTAATAACAACTAATAAATTACTATATTACTATGTATGCAAGGATAAATGACGCCTTCCAGTATCAGCAGCATTCACCTCTTAACGGCTTCCTTGATACAAGTCAATCTGGACGAGGTTTCAAAATCTCCGCCACTCCTGGCCTGTTTCCACGCAGCTGAAAAAAAATACAAAAAGAAAAGAAAAATATATATATATATATATATATATTAGTTTAATTTTAACATATTTTATTCACAATAGAAAATGGTTCGGTACAAGTTATGCCAATTTAGGAAAAACTAGCTCCTGAAATATTTACATATTACTACATATATTAGGCCTACTACGAGACGCACACCAGGGGTGCGTTCAGGCTACACTACTTTTCTCTACATATAGTATTATATAGTGCTACGGAGGCCGTTCAGCCAGCATGTATAGTACTATGTAGTACTACTGTTCACTATGGGTTTGCACCCCGTAGTATTTTGTAGGTAAACCCAAAGCATGAACCGAATGTACTGGACGATTTTCTGCCATTTTCCTACGAACCCGTTCAGCCAGCCACTACTTTGTAGACACGTAACGTAGTGTATAGTGTAGTGAAATGTAGTGCAGCCTGAACGCACCCCAGATGTGTAATCTATAACCATATATATTATCTCGATAAGTTCTTTATAGAATGAAAACAAACATTAATTTTCTTATTTTGTACTACCTAACGAAAATATTTTTTAAATCAGATTTTTTGCATCAATAGTGAAAAAACCCAACGCATCACCAAAGTTTTGAGGAAAATATTATTTTATATAGAGTAGCAAAATTACAAAAGACAGCACAGCTCTGTGTCACAAGGTGGATCAGCACGTGAAAATTGCATATTTGCATTACATATTCCGTAGAATGCTTTTCGATTTTTAAAAAATAATAATTAAAAATTCCAATTCTGTTAATCGGGGCAGGCCTACCTTGCAGCTCTGGTATCTCTGTCGATGCGGACATGGATCCACTAATGTCCATGCAGTATACGATTATTCCCGGGGTGGACTTCTTCTTTACTGGTTCCGCCTCTCCA
>JAUTBT010071144.1:0-13691 GCA_032361225.1 Lepetodrilus schrolli
GTTATCACATATAGCACACTGTAGAAAAATGTATTGTTATCACATATAGCATACTGTAGAAAAATGTATTGTTATCACATATAGTATACTGTAGAAAAATGTATTGTTATCACATATAGCACACTGTAGAAAAATGTATTGTTATCACATATAGTATACTATAGAAAAATGTATTGTTATCACATATAGCATACTGTAGAAAAATGTATTGTTATCACATATAGCACACTGTAGAAAAATGTATTGTTATCACATATAGCATACTGTAGAAAAATGTATTGTTATCATATGCAAGTCTACATGAAAATTCTGAGTAAATTATGACAGCATGGAACAGACAGGTCTATGTAAAATAACTTTGTTATGAATTTTACTACATATTAATTTATTTTAAATTTAAATATTAAAAAAATTATATATATATTTATTTTTAAAGTTATGAAAGGAGGTGTCTGTCCCTTTATATTCATGAAGAACCTGAAATGTCAGTTGAAGGCTATTTGTTTTTTCAATAAATTTCAACTTGTCAAATACATGTAAGGCATAGTGTATGCCGATTTTCCACAGGTAATTACTTTTTTTACCATGTATAAGAAACCAGAATTGCAATCTTTGGGTTTCGTTGCATAATATACGATATGATACTTCCCATACTTAATGTTTCTCTTTGATCATCCTCTCACTCAACTCTCATTTGGTACAGAAACATAACTCACTTGGCCTTCACTCACACTGGATGCTCCCACAAATCAATAGTTGTCAGGCAAGTAGTATCAGGTCCGTAGACGGAGACCATAATGATGCTTTTCTACTAATTATTTTGTGTATCCAGCATATATGTGTTTCTTTTTTATTTCAATTTAAGTTTTAAAAAAAAGGTTGAGGAAAGAAGTTGAGGAAAAAGCTCAAAAGATATAGAAAGCTTTAAAGGCATAAAGTACATAGGTTCAAGTGTACTAGACAGAAAACCTCTCAGCGAGATGGTAAGATAGACAGAAAGAGTGAGCCACAGAGAATATCGAATAGAGTAGTGGAGAGGGATGAGAAGGATGAGAAGGATGAGAAGATGGAAGATGGAAGATGGAACAACAAGTGACAGCTCAGTAGATTATGAACTGATAGTGGATATCAGTTTCACTCTTCTATACCACATTATTATCTAACAATTTATTCTCGTAAAACTGCAACATATTCCGATGACAGACACACAGCCTCAGACAAGTTGAGTTAACACTACCCAATTGGTAATGACAGTATCCGATCTGGTAAGATTTCATACATAACTTAGTCTGTCTTTTACATGATTCCTTTGAACCTTTCATTGAAATGGATACAATCTACGAATACAATTGTACAAAGTGATAGATCACCATCAATGATGATGATGTAATAAGCCTTTGCTGCAAACATTGCAGACCACGATTACTTAGAATTACATCATAAGCACTGACAGCTGTTCTTTAAACAATATTTGCTTCAATTTAAATGTTGGTTGGTTGATTTGGGGTTTAAAGCCACTTTCAAGATTTTTTTTCACTCTCATTATGGCTTGCATGCATATGCACTGCGTGTACTAGTCTGGATTTCAATATAAATATAAACTGGCAGGTAATGCAATAGGGTGTCTGTTATGAAGACTAAATCAAACCTTCAAAAATACAATTCTCGTGTGAATTCTTTAAATATCAATCTGCAGTGCATTATTTTCAATCCATGGGATGCTTTTTGACTGTAGGGTAGTCATGTTATGAAAATCCTAATTAAGGGCCATTCTTTGGGACACATATGCCCTGAATGAACAAGAACATGATTAACAGACCAATTCCATCATGTATTATTGGACCACAATACCTAAACAGTAACCAACTTCACATAAACAGTGCAAGCAGAACCTGTAGACCTGTAACCTTTTTGTTTATGAAGACACACCTCAAAGACAATATCCATATGGCGTTTTCATCTCAGATGGAAACTAATTCAGGTACGTACCATCCAAACATGAAAAACACATAGGTTGAAATATATATAGGTTGCAAGGGAAATAGCTTCTAAATGCTAACGATACTTTCTTCACAACTACTATTGTTTAGAACAAGTAACATACTGTGCCTTGGTAAAGATACTATGTTCCTGCACACAAAGTATCTTGTCAATAGCAGAAGCTCTCTGGTTCAGTCTGGTGCAATCTATTCATGCTGGATAACCAAGGAGAATAGGGTCACATTCAATTTGAAAAACATATTTTAAGAGGCACACACACCCATCAGCCCATATATGACCTGAACTTAAACTCAATGATGTCTATCAGTAGCAAAGAAAATAATTTCAACAAATATGTACAGAGGTACTCAGATTCACAAAGCTAGTATTCAATGCAACTATATTCTATTATGTATATATTACACATTTATAGTGTTCTATCCACCATGCTATTTTTATCCAACTAAGCCTTTTAAACAATTTGTTATGGCATTGTGGCTTTAAACAAGACTGTTATGGCTGTATATACACACACTCACAATAAAGGCATCACAGTACGATGTCCCAAGCACAGCAGCCATGCACCAGATAAGGTAAATGTATACCCTGGGTTGTAGAACACTGTGACAGTGCTGTAGGTCGTAATCACATGGTATTTATGCTGCGTTCATTAGTCGTCGTGAATATCCCAGTTCACAAGTTGTGAAGCGCGTTCATTTGGCGAAATAACCTGTGAACACAACCTGGTAACTGGGGTACGGATTTCTGACTCGATTTTCACAACTCGCGAACAAAATGGCGGTAACAAGTGAAATCATTCGGGGTAAATCATGAAGATAATTGCTAACCGTTCTCTACATGAGATACAAATGATTATACATGGTAGCTAGGCTATACTCTTAAATAGCAACTAAAATTTCAACTTAGGAAATGGCTTTCTACTGTATTTATATATATTTATCATATAAATACATTAATATGAGTTGTGAATTGTTGACTGAAATTTAATCTTTTGAGACGATCCCTTTTGCTCTCCGCACGAAAAAACGCATTTCACCCATCTTATCTATTTTTTACCTGAACACTCTCCATTTGGTGAAGGTGTGTTCACTGATTGGAACTGGTGACTTCATGATATTCACGAGAACCAAGTTAACGCAGCATTATTACACATTTAGTGCAAACTTGGTGGGAAATCATCCCAATGAGAGGATGTGTGAAGATGTGAGAGGATGTGTGAGGATGACACACAACACAGTACATGTCATTATATGTACTTATAGACAGGGTGGGGACATAGTGCAGTGCTAGAGCATCAGATTACTAAATAAAATGTTTCAGTTTATCCGTCTCCCTGCTGGAGACAACCTGAGATGCCCTTTAGAGCAGTGACTGTTCCTAATCCAGCAGGGAGAGGGTTAAATGGTGCATTGCCGGTGACCTGTTCATATCCATGCATTAGTGAGAACTGTCGGTGCCTGGTGTAAAAGCTTGTGGTTATTATAACACAAAGCTGTTGTGCTGGGTTATCTTCCACATAATAAACAGACAACTGCAACTATGAAAAAGTATGGGAAATAATGTACATTTTGGAACATGACCTACAAATAAATTATCTGTTCCTCACTCTCGGAAATAGTTCCTAATTCATTCACTCATTCATTTGTTATACCAGTACTTGGAACGTGCCACAGGGTGCACAGTCATTTCATTTGCTATCTTTCTTTCTTTTTTTCTCTTTCTCTCTCTCTTCGCTTTCTATCTCTTTTTCTCTCTCACACACACAGTACACACACACACAGCACACACACAGACACAGCGCGCACACACACAGACACAGCGCACACACACACACGCACATACACACAGACAGCACACACACACACATACACACACACATACAGCACGCACACACACACACACACAGCACACACACACACAGCACACACACACACACAGCACACACACACACACAGCACACACACAGCACACACACAGCACACACACGCACACACACACACACAGCACACACACACACAGCACACACACACAGCACACACACACACACACACACACACACACACACTGTATGTATATATAAAACAAAACTAATAAATACCACAACAAAAACGGGTACTGGACTATATAGTAATTCTCACAATCAGAGTATCTGTATTTGCTGTCTAGACTACTCTTGGATATAACTGGTTGGAACTAATACTCACAATGGACAAACAGCTTGGATTTTTATATTTACATTTTTTTTTAAATTGGGGTTTAGAGCCACATTCAAGATTCTCTCAATTTTATCACGGCTTCTCAGTTTAAGGCAGGAGGAAACTTACAACATCCATAGCACTGAATGTTGCAGTAAACTTGCGAGCACCAACTGGTACTGATGGACTATGAATGACAACTGCATTGCCATGGTACAGACAGCACATCCTATGATGATCACATCAGAAAGGTAGTATATGAGAGCTACGACTCCACTAATGCTAAGACTGTTCTGTGGAACATGAGAGGCTGCTTGCCACTGGATTATTTCAACCAGGCCCTCACATTCAGACTCAAATTTTATATGGGAATTTGTGAACAAAACATGTGGACTTGAGCATGAAATCGTACTCAAGAAAGTTTCGTAATCTCTGGGTCATATGAATGTATGTAATTCTTTCCTTGCAGAGATTCAGGGTATTGCTAGTGAAGGTACACACACACACGCACACACACACACACACACGCACACAAAAAAGCTATGGCTACCCTGATGATGAGTGTTGCAGCAGTACTGATAAACAAAGAAACTACCAGGACTACAGAAGAGATAGAACATGCAGAATACTAGCAATACAACAATATAAGTACCTATCTTGCCTCCATGTCAAATTGATCAGACTGGTTCCTGTGGTCTTAATAAAATCATGTGTATCCCGCTTGAGCAACTGAGAGGGAAATAAATTTCTCAACAGGAGTAAAAAAATCCGTATTTCTCTCCACGTGCCCATGTGCTGCAAGCTTTTTATGATAGTCGCCATACCTACTGCCACTTTTTATGATAGTCGCCGTACCTACTGCCACTTTTTAATGATAGTGGCCGTATCTACTGCCACTTTTTATGATAGTCGCCATACCTACTGCCACTTTTTATGATAGTCGCCGTATCTACTGCCACTTTTTATGATAGTCGCCGTATCTACTGCCACTTTTGCCTGTTCAGCTATCGCAATAATCTTTACAATAAATTACCAGTGGTATGTTCATTTAAAATTTTAATTCTTGTAAAATCTGATTGAAACATGTCGGCAAGATAAATTTGTTGTAGCAGTATGGATTTATAAATCCGCACACAGGGCACATAAAAACACATATACCCCTTGTGATACTACATTGTACTACCACACATAATAGTTGATCGAGAATATAGTGGTTATAGAAAACAATAAACTGTAAAAGTAAGTTATGCATCAATACTGTCACTTCTCCAGCATTTGCAATTAATTTCAAGGAAGTAGTTTAATAAATAATATCTGATATGAAAGTTGTTGTTAGTACGTTAGGATGAATCTAGGGCTATTGAGTCAGGAAAATACCAAGGAATCCATTTATTATTTACTCTTCATAAGCATGGCCATACAGGTATATATGAACAGAGGAGTGTTATTCTACTGCAAGAGAAGTACAGTAAAGAGAATACATCAGATTAGTAGAAAGGAAAATACACCAGACACCATGACAACATTTTGGACTCACAGAAGGAGAATCGAAACCCGACATATGAGCTATGCAATCAACGATTTCAAAATCATCGTCCTCCTGAGCGTCACAAGACTGAAAGTCAAAAGTTATGTTGTCAATCAGTTAACAATGAAACGAGCGAACCACACAAAACTTAAAGTCAAAAGTTTGGTTGGCAATGATTTAACGATGAAATCAAGTCATCGTTTTCTGGTTAGTAAATGATGTCATCGTTTTCTGGTTAGTAAATGACGCAAAATATACATAACAGTTAAAGCTGTACAATTATGTAGTAGGGACTTGCTAGCCGATGTAATCATGGTAACATAACATATGTATGCTGGCTACAACAGCATACAATCACAGCTAGTCTAAAATTACGACTTATAGCCAGCCATTCATAGAGGGTGAAATATGTTGTTGATTTGGGGTTTAAAGTCACTTTCAAGATTTTTTCATTGCTTGCATGCATATGTACTGCTTGTACTAGTCTGGATTTCCACCAGTGTTTATAGTGCTAGCTCACTGGAATATCATGCCGAAGATAGAACATGGATACCCCACTCAGACACAGTATACCGACTCCGAGCCAACCAGTCCTTGCTTTACCCCTTTAATGCCGAGCGCCAAACAGGGGAACAAAAAGTACCATCTTTTAACATTGACGCGGGAATCGAACCAACAACTTTCCACACTCCGGGCTGACGCTCTAACCATTATGCCACGGAGCCAGTCGAGGGTGAAAGTAAATAATTTATATATAATCTGAAAGATTATATTGAATGGTATAATATTTATATGAGTGAGTGATTATGGAGTTTAACGTCGCTGCGGGAATCTTTCACCCATTTGCGACGAACTATTTATATGAAATGAACCACTGAAATTGTTTACTTTATGTTCTTCAGAATTCTAGACTTACTTAACTGATCGATGATTTGTGAGAACAAGGTGTGAACAGGAGGAGTAATTGTGAGAAAAATGTGTGACACAGACTAGCTGTGATTGTGTGGTTTTAATGCTCAATGTTAATACTGTAACCAGACTGTATAAAATGTACTTAGTCACCTGCATCTGAACACATCTTGCTGGTAATTGTTTTTCAGTTGTTAAATCCGAGTCTGACTGGCTGGGTAAATCCTGGATGACCTCATCAATTGAGGGCCCCACTGACCTCAAAGTTGGTGGCACGTAGCTTTTCAAGAGAGTTCCAAAACTCTCGGCTAAAACAGTCAAAAGATGTTGCTCCAATTCCAAACAGAAATTAGAGAATAACCCACGAGATACGAGTGATTACGGAAAATATATTACATTAATTTCACGAGGGACATATTTTCTGTAACCACTCGTATCTCGTGGACTATTCTAATTATTCAATATAATCATTTTAATGTAATAAACCATTGAAAACTGCCGACAAACAGCATTATCGAGAGGGTGAACTAACAGTCCAAAACATGTACATTTCACCTAATCACGAGAAACACAAAAAGACGTAATCAACACTGTTGATTATCAAATCGTTATTTCACAGTAGATATCCACCACAAATATTGAATAATTACTAAATACTCAACAGATGACATGACATATCACCCCAAATTAAAATAAGAGTAAACTCTTTCATTTACCAGGGCAGTGCTGTGAGCATGCACAGAATGTGTATAAAATAAATGCATTATTATTATAGCTATTATTATTATTATTACTGTTATTATGATGACAATATACTATGATAATCTCAGCTAAGGCTACATCTGTTGATAGTCTTCTCAAAGCCACTAAAGGAGATATTTTTTATTCATATGTATGTCCTAAATATGCTTGAGCAAATAAGACAACATTTAACATAAACCACAATGTTTTCATATATTCAGTAACATGAAAAGGCAAAATACGATTGATAGATTTAATGATTTACATCGCTGCAGGAATATTTCATCCATACACAACGAAAAATTTAATGAATTAGTGCTTTACGTCACAGCGGGAATATTTCACCCATACGCGATGACCATACACGACAACTACAATCTTAGATTAGAATAGAATGATAAAAGGAAAGTACCCTTTGGCTTTGGTTGCTTCACACAATTCTCTTCCGTGGATTTTTCAAATTTTGCTAGATTTTTTGGCGACAGATATTCCCTGCTGTTTTCAAATTCCGACGACCATCCAGCAATGACTCCGAGACTGTTTCCGTTTCTCTGTGGGCTTTCAGAAGCCACATCACTGGCATTGTTCTCGGAACACGTGAGCGAAACCGAAGACGTGCGTCGTTCACTTCCTGTGATGAGTTCGTGAACAGCCGACAACGAAGGAAGATCGTCAGAAATTGGTGCAGTTTCAATCTTGTCTGCAGTCACCATTGAAAGAACCGGCTCCAGTGGTCCACTTTTACGTCTATTTGGACTGGTTGGCGGACTGAATTGAGCTAAGGGAGATAACTCTGTGTTCACGTTATCTAAGGGAGGCAATGCAGGTATTGGCATTGTTCTCGCTGGCATGGCTTCAAGATCATTGTTCGATTCATTTGAAGCGACATCAAATATGCTGGTTATAGTTCCTTCTCTGGAATCACCTACAAGAGTATCACAGCTAATAGTATTCATATCAGGTTGTTGCCTTTCTGTATCAATTTCATCGGTATCATTAACTTCAGACATAGGTTTAGGTTTCTCAATTATATCACAATTTTCCACTTCAACTTTCTCTTCAAGCTTTAGAGTTTTTTCAACATTTTCTTCTATTTTCTTCTGGAGTTTTGACGACTTTTCAGACTTTACTTTTCTCCCGACATCCGACGATGGTTTAAATTTTGAACTATGCTTTGCTCTCAACAAATCTGCATCGTTTTGAGCTCGGATTTCCTGCAGGATCTGGTTCTCGATCATGGTCATGTCCAAGCTCGGCGCAGGGCCACCACTGGGGTCTGGACATGAGATGTGACTAGAGGTAGAGCACTCGGAGGCCGTGTAAGGGGAACTTGCTTTGTTCATGTCTTTGATTGCCACCATGTCGGCCCTGGTGAATCCTGGAGGGTCGTAGGGAGTGCTGAGTGGCATCCGTAATCCAGCCAATGGGCTTGTCAAGATCTCGGGATTGTTAAGACGCGACTTGTCGCTGGGCCTTGATGATCGTGTTGTTGCCTTGTTGTTCCCACTTGCTTTGTTCTCTGAAAGAAAAAAGTGATATGTCAATGAATGATCAAAAATTCAACATTCAAAGACTCGAACTTCCGTTATTGGATCGATTCGTCACATGGTAAAATTTCTATAATTCTATAATAGAATAAGACACGGAATACTGTATAACGGTCATTAAACTTTAATGTCTTTAATAATTAAGACTTAATTGCAGCAGATTGAAAATCATATAAGACGCAAAGGTCACTGGAATAATGAGCAAGTTCGCTCAAAGTGTCTACAATAGCAGGGGTGTAGCCAGGAGTGAAATACAGCGCAGGTCCACACGTTACTAAGGGGGACCGGACCGCAGGAATGGTACAGTCCTGAGATTGCTTTCTAAAGACAAAATGATCTGCAGGCATGGGTCTTTTGGCCTAATAGTAAGTAGCTACACCCGTGAATAAGATTGAGTAGCTTTAAATTACCCTGTGGCTTGCTTTGTGCTTGAACTTTGAAAATGGGAGTGGGAGTCTGAGAGTCTATCAGTCCGGCCAGGGACAGCGGTGTTGACATCCAGGCATTGAGGACGCTGGAGTTGTACGACAGCTGGAAGGTCAAGGTCATCAGCCCTGGAACATGTAGATAGGAGGCTCCATCAATAAATTTTATTGTATTTATTTTTTTATAATTTGGGGAATTGACCCGCTTTCAAGATTCTTTCACTCATATCAAGGCTTGTCAGTTTATGGCAGGAAGAAACGTTCAACATCCATAGCGGTGATTGTTGCAGTAAACCTGTGAGGACCGGCTTGCACCAACAGACAACAATTATGAATATTTTATTTCTTTTTGAATTGGGGGTTTAGAACCGATTTCAAGATTCTTTCACTGATATCACGACTTGTCAGTTTAGGGCAGGAGGAAACCTGCAACATCCGTAGTGCTGAATGTTGCAGAAAACCTGAGCGAATCGGCTGGTACTGAGAGACCAAGGATGATAACTGCATTGTCACAGTACAGACAGTCCATCAAGGTAACATTCGCCAAGACTGATGCCAGGCTCCCAGGACAGGATTTGAACCTGGGACCTTCAGCTCCAAAGTCCAAATGTTCTACACACCCTTATGAATAATTAAAATACTACCAAAATACTGATTGTACTGTTCAAGGATTGTTAGATATATCTAACAATCCTTGAACAGTACAATCAGTATTTTAGTGTAGTGTGAAAAGATTGGCTAGTAAATTACCTTTCTGCATGTAGAACGCAATATGGGATAATGAAACATCACCGACATCTCACCTGCGAGATAGTTTTTCAATATATCAGGTTGTTCCGGGTCTCGTAGGTAAGCAGTGGAATGGTAGAAATACCTGAAAATAATAAAAACTATGTCCACAATGCATCCAGTGATATTCCCTTGGCTCCGGTCCAACGTTCTGCCATTGCCCTATCACCCAACCTGTTGAAAAGATAACTTCCACAGACATTGATGTCACTTTGCCAGGCCAAACGATGCAGATTTTAACTTGGGACATTTGGTATGCAAGTCTGATGACTTACCGCTGTACAACAACACTTCACTACTCACTGTAATGTCTTCACGTCCCCAATCACAGAGTGGAGGTAGCTCTCCATCAGACTGTCGTTCAAGGTCAGTCTTACCCAGGCCTGAAATCAAAAGGTGTGATTATGGTATTGTTTTACATCACAGCAGGAATCTTTCACTCATGTGTGATGAGAAATCAGAAGGAGCAGAAGATTATCAACAGGAGTGCATGAGGAAGATGTCAAGTAACGAGGAACCACAGTAATGTTTTTTGCCGAGTGTGAGGCAAAGAAGTTTCGGAAGTGATCGAATTGTCTACCACAAAGCACAGATTTATACTAATGGACTTTACCCTGCACAATCCAATATCAGAGGATATCTGTGGAAGCTGCTTAAGCTGAAAGACGACATCTTTGTGAGTGAACTTCAGCACAAAGGTCCAGAAATTCTGAAATATGAATGAAGCATGGATGAATTAGTTGTATAAATTATCAATCGATGCCTAGCTGAAGGCATTTGAATTGGGATTCATCTGCGTACAGGCAGCAAGATAAGGCTGAATATTAGCATTCATTTCCATATGAAGGATGCTTTTTATATTGAAAATAAAACCTTCAAATTAGAAGCACAGATGGTATATGTTATGGTTTATTCAATAGAGTTACTTCCCTTCCATTAACAAAGACCTACATGTTTCTGCTTGAGTAGATCAATGGAATACTTACTAATGATATAACATTGTCTGGGTTTGGACTTCCAAAGTTGACATAGCTGGCTAACTGAAATTTGAATGAATATTCAGATGAATATTTCAATTTCATTATCAGATTTAATTTGAACTGGATTTGGTTTATCATATAATCAAACACAGAGTACAATTATCATTATATTATCATTATTATCAGAAGATCACTAATGAGATAATCTTGCTGAATTAGCTAAACATATAATTGAAAATCTGAGTAACAACAATATCATTAAATTATATAATATAAACTATAGACTTGGTTCGTTGTTTTTGTAATAAAGAGTAGCATTGAACATGCTAAATAGATTGTTTTTTAAACATCCATTTAGTTTAAATATATTTTATTCAAGATGAAATTGATAGGTTACAAGATATTACAACTTAAAGTAAAACGCCCATTAATAATATTCATCACTATTTGTTTACTAGTCGTATTTTAAAGTCCACGCACTAGGGTGATATGAAGATTGTCATTGTTGGAGGTGGTGTTACATGGGATTAAATACACACTAAGTCAGTCAGCTAGTGAGGTTGTGTAGTCAGCTAGTGAGGTTGTGTGGTCAGCTAGTGAGGTTGTGTAGTCAGCTAGTGAGGTTGTGTAGTCAGCTAGTGAGGTTGTGTGGTCAGCTAGTGAGGTTGTGTGCGTTAGTAGTTGTTAAAAGATACATAACAAAGGTTAATTATTACAATTTAAATATGTGAACAAACATTTTACTGAAGTTCTGTACGAATGTGTGAAGTAAATGCCAGGATGTTAATAAGAATTCTAGACACATGCTAAATATGTAAATATGTATATGTGTGTGTGTGTGTTTCTCAAACATAGACACGTGATGGAATATAATTCTCACAGAACCAAGCAAGATAAATCATCTCACCATCTGTTGTCATAGGAGGAAAATAAAAGGAAATGCTTAAATATTTGTCATGAATTTATGAGAGAAAATATGTAAATTGATTGATTGATTTAATTCTTTACATCACTGCAGGAATATTTCATCCATACACAATGATGGGAGTTTAGTCGCTTTCAAGATTCTTTCACTTATATCATGGCTTATCAGTTCAGGGCAGGAGGAAACCCGCAACATTTGTAGCGCTGAATGTTGCAGTAATCATGCAAGCACCAGCAGGTACTGACAGACCAAGGATGATAACTACATTGCCATGGTACAGATAGTGCATCCTATCAATATCGCGTCAGAGGGGTAACTTTCACAAACATTGATGCTAGGCTCTAGGGACAGGATTTGAACTCGGGGACTTTGGCTCCGAAGTCCAATGTTTTACCATTACGCTACCACCTGCCCCTATTCTTTATGTATGCAAATATATCAATTGTCAAAATGCATTGACATCTATAGATGTGTTAAAATGTTATTGGTCATAATTGTTATCACGGAAGTCTCACCTTGTCTGCCATAGAGCTTTTAAGGCCATGCAGGAACACAGCTTCCAGGATGCTACATAGCAGGTTCGCGTCATCATCACTGACAATAAAGGTTCAGGGAAAATAATTTTAACATAAAATGAAATAACCTTCTTAACCCTCTCCCTGCTGGATTATGCACAGGCACAGCTCTTTAGGGCATCTCCGGTTGCCTCCAGTAGGGAGGGGGTTAATGATATTCTCTATAATTCTGATAGCATGACAGACAAGAAACAATAATTTCTTAGTAATTACTCTGTTATGTTTGAATTATATAACCACATCAATATAATTGAACAGATTAATCAGGGTGTCAAGCTCTATATTAACTACCCATGTAGTCAGTGATCAACTGTAAGCATAGAAATGAAGATTATATCTCCAGCTTTACTCAGTAAGTCATTCAGTATGTTAAGCTGCAGACCTGTATATGGGATCTTCCACATTTAGATGTCGTTGTTGTAGAACTTTGAGAACTCTGGAGAACTCCTTGCTGATGTTCTTCTTCAGATTGGTCTGCCGGATGATGTCATCCTGTGTCGCAGCTGGAACAATACATGTCAGAAATGTTGTACCTAGCAAGCAACCCCTGACATCACAGTTTTGCATATACCGTATCGCAAGATTTGGTCATGTGGTAAAATGGTGGTCAGGCACTAAATACGAATATTGAGAAAAGCAAGTCTCGATAGCTGATTATACGGATGGGTACATTCACCTATTAGGGGTCATGTATTAGAATGCGTGTGTTTGAATCAAAATATAATTCAAAAACACTTTAATAATAATATTGCTAAGTGAGGAGATTATGTGCATGTGTTAATGTGATGAGTAATTTTTGAGTGACCCCTGCAGAGATCGGGCAAAAAGACACTTTTCGATATGCTTTGCTCTCTTAGTGACGTCTAGAGCCATCACCTGACCAGTCACCATACACATATAAAAAGTAGCTTATTGTCAACAGAGAAGGCATCTCGAGCTTCACAGACAGTAACCAACCAAAATAGATTATAGCGAGCGAAGCCAACGTCCCGCAGGGATGTGCGAGCTCGCACTATAGATAACGCGTGTATACGAGGATCAAAATGGACTCCATTGAAAAACGTCAACAGAAGCAG
>JAUTBT010071155.1:0-13690 GCA_032361225.1 Lepetodrilus schrolli
GTGTGTGTGTGTGTGTGTGTGTGTGTGTGGTCGAGATAGAGACAGTAAGAGACAGAAAGAAAGCAGGAGGCGGAAGGGAGGGGAAGATTGAAAGGCACATGGAAGGTACATTCGATTTATGATGAATTTTGACCACAATATTATTAACAACAATCCTGTTAATAATCTCAACATTAACGTCATCTATATTACGATTTCCAATGCACTGATTGCAATTCGTCACCCAAGCCTATTCCGTATTTAAATGTATATTAAACGCATTTTAATACCATTTTCGAACATGCTAAATCACACATAGTCTAAAAGAAAACACCATATTTCCTATTTTGTCATCTTCCCGGGCACTTATGACTCCAGTTAGATTTTCCCATTCAGGCCATCCTAACGTCTAGATATAGTAATATTAACTGTGTATCGATTCGTAAAGGACCGCCTCAAAGGCTTGTTTTCCCTCAAAGCATTACCCTGTTATTCAACATGAGAAACATTTAAAATGAATTTAACGCTAGCTCAGTTTTTGATCACAGCAATAATATCAACGACAAAGAGGAGGAGATGAAGAAGAAGAAGAATAATAAGAAGAAGACGAATACGAAAAGAAGAAAGAGAAGAAGAGGAAGAAGAAGCAGAAGACGAATAAGAAGAAGAAGAAGAAGAAAGAGAAGAAGAAGAAGAAGCAGAAGAAGAAGTTGAAGAAGAAGAAGAAGCAGAAGAAGAAGAAGAAGAAGAAGAAGAAGAAGAAGAAGAAGAAGAAGAAGAAGTAGAAGAAGAAGCAGAAGAAGAAAATGCAGAAAAAGAAGAAAATGCAGAAAGAGAAGAAGAAGAAGCAGAAGAAGAAAATGCAGAAAAAGAAGAAAATGCAGAAAAAGAAGAAGAAGAAGAAGAAGAAGAAGAAGAAGAAGAAGAAGAAGAAGAAGAAGAAAGAGAAGAAGAAGAAGCAGAAGAAGAAAATGCAGAAAAAGAAGAAAATGCAGAAAAAGAAGAAGATGAAGAAGAAGAAGAAGAAGAAGAAGAAGAAGACGAAGACGAAGAAGACGAAGACGAAGACGAAGAAGAAGCAGAAGAAGAAGAAGAACAACAACAACAACAAGAAGAAGAAGAACAAGAAGAAGAAGAAAGATTGAACAACAACGACAGAAACTTAATCAGCAACAACAACAAAGAATAAGCAGCAGCAGGAGAAGAACAATAACAATAACAACAAAGTGTATGTTTCTGATAATGATTGCGATATTAAAGAAATCGAACCCACATTCACTAGGACAACATGTCATTCATAAGTCTGTACATAGAACATTGCACCCCTTCCTCTGCTTCTTCCTTGTTGCTGTTGGTCCTGATGATGTCGTTGTTGTTATCGAGGACGCAACACAGCAACATAGTTTTGACTGAAGAATTGTCATTTATATCATGTTATTATCTAGGATTCAGTTTCAGAGGTCAGAACTCAGTGGAATCGAGTGGGCTCCGGCTCAATGATTGCTATCAGAATTAATGACCAGTTGGTGCCAAACCATCCTGAGAATGTTAACAAGCATGTCTAACTTAGATTGCCAGTCGAATGATCCACGAGTGTTCGTAGACCCCGGCGCGCTAATGGCGTCCAAAGGAAAGTCCTCTCAGTCAGAATAAATGTTATCATTTTAAACTAATGTTTTTTTCAATCACAGATGTCAATCACTCACGTTGATGTTTACTTCTAGCACTTGCTGAACTATTTTTCACTATATCGATTCATTTAATATCCTTTTATGTAGTGGCAGAGTACTTCCTTAATTAACAATTCTTATGTAGGAAATCACAATGTATGTGTATCGAGGCGCATCCTGTTTATAATCCTAATATATTTTAATATGTTTGGTATGGCTATATATACACTCGCTCAGGGACTTCGCAGATATATTTATGTTCATATAATGTTCGCTTCATTAATTATTAATGTGTTCGAATTCTTCCACACAAAAAAAAATCCGATGTCGGTGATATAATTAATTAACTATATTGGACCGTATAATTTCAAACATTATATTTATATTTACGAAATATCAATCTACAAGGTACAGCAAATTAATTTAATTTAAAAATAAACGTATTCAAAATGAATAAGTAAAATGAATATTGAAATAAAATAAATGACATTTTAAAGTGTTAAGACGAATTAATTTTGATAAATGTGACATATAAACTGGCCTCGTGTAGTAATATAAATATATGGTGTTTTGAAATTTGCAGTTGTTATTGAAATTCGACAATGGCAAATTCATTTGAACCCGACCCGCTTGCATTTTTCATTTAATAATTGGAACTGATATATGCCTTCCCCTAAAAAATGCAAATTTCTGAATTTCACACTTAACGCAAATATATGGTGATTTGTGAACAGATCTTTGAGTTGAGTATGAAATCGCACTCAAACCCGTTTCGTAATCTCGGGGCCTTTTCGCGATTTATCGAAACAAACAGAAATGACATAAGTCTGAAAGTTAGCAATTACGCCGGTGCCAGTACAGCATTGCACGACAAACAACTATTAGTGAATCCTTATTTGCAATGTCGAAGGATGTAATTGGCAATTGAGATTAGTGTCGATGGATGTATCGACTGTCGTTGTGGTTTGTATTAGACCTATTTAATGGCTTTTACAGCAAACACAGAAACAAAAGGAACTATAGGTATATGAAATATCTGAAGATGAACGTTGGGAAATATTGTAGAAGTAGTTGTTGATATTAATTTGGAAACCATCAATTCATAAACCATTAATAGTTTATTAACTTATATTCAGTCAACCTTATTGCAATGGTGTAGTCTATGGCATTGGGTAGAGCTACTATAGTAATGACAGAAATAGAATGGAAATGTGAAGTAACTAAAAATATATCGTTAATGAAGTACTACCTACCTAGGATTTAATCAAATTTAAGCCATTATTCATTTAATCAAGTACTTTACTGAAGGAAAGGTGAACAATGGTTGTTAGATTTCAGCTTAACCAGATCCAAACAGGTATTCATTAAAACAGACTATAATATATCCAAATAATCTCTCTAAATATTATCTTTAATTTCAGTGACAAATTTGCGCCAAGCATTGACATTTTATATGTATTTACAATAGTTTAAATGAGAAAGTGGATAAGTAAAACAATTGAAATGTATACTGTATTAAATTGCTTTGAGGATAGCTGACTACCATTCCCAAAGAGATGGTTGTTTATCCAATCATTATCCATCTGAACACCATAGATTCCAGTGATGACACATACAATTTTGATACCGTCCCCATCACAATGCGCACGTAAGACCACAGGGACTTGTAGAGCGGACCCAGTGGATCTGACTTGTCAACATTACCTTTTTTTTTTACAAACTTAATAAAAAAAATCCATAAACAAAATCCGTACGTTTGTTGGACTAGTAATGCATAAATTTGCATTCAGTTATTAATAGTAACCCAATTCTAAATTTCATCATTTCGTTCACACGAACAGAATATAAGGGGGCATACCACAGTTTCTTTCCACTATCATTTATCATATAAATCAGCTTAGTTCGAGAGGCTGTTATTGCTAAACTATTCAATCAACATGCACTAGCTTTACACTAGATTGTACAGAAAGGCCCAAATATTCATATAAACAGAAAAATAGAGTGGGTCAATCACGTCTGTACTTGGCAAAATGCTGTGGAAGAATAGCAGTGAAAATCAACAACTCGCATGGCTGGAATGCACCAGCAATATTGACCTAACAACTGCACATTCCTAATGCATACGCCTTCATACCATACAGGTGTAGTGATATAAATTTAGATTGCAATTAAACTGCGTGGAACCTAATTCATGTGGAACACAATGCCATGCATACTACTTAACATACAAATACACCAGGAACGTATGCAAAACCTACTTTTTCTACGGACTACTTGACAATGAGAAACTGTGCTATGCCCCCTAATATAGTCCCGTGCATTGATAGCAATCCATCGGCGGACTTCCGGACGGAAGATCAGTGCAAATCACGGGACCTTATTCATGTCCGAAGATGACCGAATGTGTTTATACGACTTCTCGTATCCGGTAGTTCTTATAGAACAAAGGATCTCAATCATAATGTAGAAAGTCACAAGGCGCATGGATCCGATTGCGCTTGAACTCCATGTAACGTATCCAGACAATAATTTCCTCTTATAATTATGATGGGATAATAATCATCCTGTAAGAGTCCATTGGTCTTCTGTGTCGGCTGAATCAAAGCCCACATATCCCCTATAATCTGATTGCGATAACGTTTCATGAATATCTCTTGGAATCAATATACAGCTATTGCAAATGTCTATTGTGGATTTGTCAAATTTTCTAAACCATTCAATTGAGTGGACACAACTATATTTTAATATCATATGTCCCTAATATATTGAACTGAATTTAGACAATTATAGAAAGTTGTGAAATTATCTATCAACTTTTAATTATTTCACATGATGAGCACGAGAATTGAGTAAAGAGATCGAACGAAGGAAATAGTGTTAGGTTTTCTATCGGATGTGATATGTTTGTATGTATTCGAGCTCACATGGGCGCAGTGGTAGAACGTTCGACTTCGGAGCCAAAGGTTCCAGGTTCAACTCCCGCTCCGGAAGCCCGGAATCAATGTTCGCGAAAGTTACCTTTCTGACGCGATATTGATAGGATGCGCTGTCTGTAGAGTGGCAATGCAGTTATCATCCTTGGTCTTGTAGTTGATGAGGAGTATATCAGATATTATTAGAAAAGTACACATATACATACATACATCACTGATGACACATTTCAAATGTAGCGTATTTAATATTCTAAATATTCATATTTTAAAAATAATATGTTAGTCAACTTTCTGGCATTTATAAATATACTTGGTTTCTATGTTTTAATACTTGATGGTAGATATCCGTGAGAAACATTTTCTCAAAAGTGTCGGTAAATGTCATAGTTAAAAACACAGCGCATACAAAAAGTTCGCAATGGCATCAACCAACCAGTTTAGTGATGACCATCAAGCTTCACTGTATGGGCCGACGCTCTAACCATTACGCCACGGAGCCGGCTTTTTTTTATAATGAAAACGTCTCCATATATATACATCATCATTGGAATTCCTAGCTCTAAGCATCGCTTCAACTATTAAAAACATGTCGATAGGAAGAGAATCATTCTTCGAAACATGAATGACAATAACGACAGTATTACCAGAAGCGTTTTATGTCAATTTCATAGTCTCCAGCTTATATTAACAATTGTGATTTGCTTCCGATATACCTTCTGAGCTGCGTTCAGCCGACAATGCATATCTCTACGAAGTGCTACACATCGCAACAGTAGCCGTTACGTAGCACTACTTTTCATTTCGGTGTTTGAGCCCGTAGTGTTTTGTAGGAAAATATAGGAAAACCCGAAGCAGGAAGGGAATGGACTGAGCGCATGCGCAAACAGATTTCCTGCTATTTTTCTACCAAACCGTTCAGCGAACTACTACATGTAGAGAAAAGTACTAGTATTGTATTGTAGTGTATACTATGTATTGTCGGCAGAACGCAGACCTGGTATATGTCTTACTTGGTTCTGTGGTGTATAGTATACACCTTGCATGTTACGATGCCTATTTTAGATAAAATAGAGCCGATACCTTCTTTAATTTGCATCGCTCGCTTTCGATACATTCTCTATCTTAATAGGCCTCGCGGGCGGTTGGTAGCGCAATGGTAGAGTGTTGGACTTCGGAGCCAATGGTTCCAGGTTTAAATCCCGCCCGGGGAGCCCTGCATCAGAATTCGGGAAAGTTACCTTTCTGACTCGATATTGATATGATGCGCTGTCTGTTCTGTTACAATGCAGTTATCATCCTTGGTCTGTCAGTACCAGCCGGTGCGCGCAGGTTTACTACAACATTCAGCGCTACGGATGTTGCTGGTTTCCTCCTGCCCTAAACTGAAAAGCCGTTATATACTAGTAAGTGAAATAATCTTGAAAGGAGCTCTAAGCCCAAATTCAATAGAATAGATGAGTTGTGTGGTACTTTACATCGCCATCATTCACACTATCTCATGGGAAAACATTATTGGAAATATTCTGGTAGGAACAGGAGAGAATGACGTAGCTGTCCCATTGCAACTGGAGTACAAACATATCCAAGACTCCGAGTTCTAGGTTATCGCACTGCTCTGGTTTTTCTGATGTAGCGAACATGGCTCCGAGGTTACTATACGTTTTTGTACACGATTTAATGCTTAACTTTGCGTTAATCCTAAAATCGTACTAAAACAGGTTTGTTTCGTAAACTCGGGGCCTGGTTGTATTGCTATGCAGTCAAACAATTCGTCGTTCATTTGTAATCATGCATTACATTATACAAAAGCAAGTTATTTTACGTCTATAATTGCCTCTCATAACTCTTACATGAGTAGCAATGTACTTGTTTTTGTATATGATGTTATCTATGTCTATTTTAGCATGTACATTGGTGGAACGCTAATAAACTAGTGTCTGTCTGTATGTTAGTCTGTCTCTATTTACAGATATTATCTATTTTATCAGAAAGTGTACTTCTATATGCATTTTCATATTCCTTTTGGCTGTACCCTCTGTGTAAGAAATAAACAAAATAATAAATATTATTCAGAAATATAATAAGTACTATTTCTGTCTACGTCAATCTACTTGAGTTAGCAGCCGACTGACTAGGTGGTTGATGTTTACATGACAACCCACTGAACACCAGCCATCCACGACAGCTAAATACAGCGGAATTATGAATGTGTACGCGTGTTTCTGACAGGCAATTGACACTCAATCGTTATAGATTCGTCTTGTTCAAGTTCAGAACTGTTTCCGTTCTTGCTGCAAATCACCGGAGGCATAACAAGTATACTGCTAACGTAGACATGCTCGTTACTGCTCGCAATTGTACCATTGAATGGGGATGGGTGGTAGCGCAGTTGGACTTCAAAGCCAAAGGTTCCAGGTTCAAGTCCCGCCCCGGGAGCCCGGCAGCAATGTTGGCGATAGTTACCTATCTGACGTGATATTTATAGGATGTAATGCAGTTATCGTCCTTGATCTTGTCAGTACCAGCCGGTAATCGCAGGTTTACTGCAACATTCAGCGCTACGGATGTTGCGAGTTTCTTCCTGCCCTAAACTGACATACGTGTAAGAATCTTGAAAGCGGCTCTAAACCCCAATTTAAAAAAAAATTGTCATTGAATGACGCATATGAGAAAAGAGACGGATCCTAGTTTCATATAATTAGGTTCTAATAAGTGCCCTTATTATTATTATTAGTAGTAGTAGTAGTAGTATTACGATTATTATTATTATTATCACACAATACTGGCTTCCACAGTAAATATGGTCAGTATAAAAGATCAAGTCATATCTACTAAGAAGGTGTTTACATGTTTAAGGCACGTGCACATTTATCATAATTTATGTTTGTATGCTCTCATGTGATTCTATTTCCTGAAAGTAATCGATGGTTAGTAAGACGTCGATTAATAAAAAAGGACTCATACACTATGCGGTGGGTGTGGCAAATATAGTGTGATTTTACCTATGTCCATTTTTATTATTGGTCATATGTAATACATAGAGTTACATTTGCAAGAATCCGCGCTTTCAGACATTAAATGCGAGGCAAACCCATCGTAAGAAATTATGTTACCTGTCGATGATAAACAATCGATTGTTTTTAAATGGTGCCTAAGCAGGGGATCCCCCTCCGTGTTAGTCACGTTGGTAGAACAGTACGCTGTAATTGGTCCTCGGGATTGACAAATCACTTACTCCAACTCATATGTAATTTATGTCAATAAACAAACTGACTGCCTGGAAAATTAGCTGATTTATCGATAACAGGTAATTTGGAAAGAATTCAATCACTGTATGTGGTGTAGGGTAATCATTTATTTAGGTTCATACGTAATTAACTTTGTGTTTGAGTCACTTTAAGCAAATGCACATATGAGTATACAAACATACGTTATGATAAGTGTCCACGTGACTTAATATACAGTGTGTGTGTGTGTGCGAGTGCGTGTGCGTGTGCGTGCGCGTGTGTGTGCGTGTGCGTGTGTGTGTATCAGGCTCATTCACGACACTATGTCACAGTGTCGTGTGACGGTAAGTGATGTCATTGCGGTTAATGGAATTGCTCCAGCCGTTAACGTATTTAGTGCTACTAACTATAAAATAGAAACCGCAGTAGCCTAACTATATTATAAGCCTACAAGCAAAGGCGGTAGCGATTTCTATCAGATGTGGAATTTCGATATGTAAAAGAATTTTAAAAATACGTTTAAAAAGACATACTGAGGCAATCTAATTAAAATCAGATCTCGTTTCGCTATTTGAACATTTTGACATTCTTTTGCTGAATATCAATGTCCAAATATATGAGCATCAGTTTCAGATCCGGTTTTAATACGATTGATACTGAGGCAACATATTAACAGCAAAATTACCAAACTATGCATCAGCGGTTTAGAATATAAAATCATTGAAACTGTTGTTATCACTTTGTACTTATTAATAAAACAGACATATAACTATATAAAATATCTGTCCTGCATATTACCCCTGTATTCCTGATTAACTCAGCCAGCCTGTGTGTGAAATATACTGACGGGAGAAAGAAAAGTATTCATACATGTATATGTAGAATTTGACTGTTTCTAGATGAATAGACATATACGTTGAAACTCACTGATCGTAATGAAAGAAATCTTAAATTTAAGACAAATAACAGATGCATACATTGCAGTTCCGTAAAATACCCGAATATCATGATTTAAATATCAACTTTCCACGAAGCTTTGATATCATGATGTAAACACATTGTTTTGCGGTTCTTCCAAGGATCGTCCACGGTTGATTGTGTGACCTTGTCGCATCACAAGCTCTTAGTAGCAGTTAAGATCTAACCGATGTCTCCCATCGCATCATTTGAACATAAATAATTACTGGTCTTCTCAGTAGTCATACAATTTCGTCATCTAGTCGTTGTTATTGCAATACTAAACACAATCCATGTTAAAATACCTTAATTCCAAGAACATTTAGCCGACTAGAGTTGGTCCAAAAGCAAATATTATTCTCAGTTTAATTGATATAACAGTACCTTCACGCTGGACTGACTTTAATTCAAACGGTGATTATATCTCTACCAATCTACCTTGTCCTTTCCGTACCCATAATCACTTCTTATTGAATATTTTCACTGTTTCGTTGAGCTGAACTAAATGAGTGGATGGGGATGTAATAATCAATGGCTTGTCCTGTATGTGTCCAAATATCTAGGTCACACGAAGAGAAGTTAATAAGGAATCGATGGGTTTGAAGGCAATGCGTACGAACATTGTTATCTAGGAATTCCTTACCATTAGGCAGTCCTCACAGTATGGCTATACCTTGTGTAGTCCTTGAAGAAAAGTATACCGCGAAACACCTTGAAGGTAATATAATTTCGCATGGATGAACTTCATTGGCGTGTAGAATAAACGAAGTTATGGCATTCGATAATCTTACTTGATGTCGGGGAAAACGAGCATTTCATAGGACCTAAGAGATAGGAGTCTTATCTATGTATTTTTCTTTATCTAACGAATCTCCAAGGTCGTGCTTGGCCTATGACAGTTGCTCATAGAGCGCTGAAGCTGAGTGTTGTAATACACTCGGATGCGTATGTACTGATCATATCAATAGTACGTAGAAAAATGATTGGCAATAGCTTCGACATGTCGACATATTGTCGATATACGTGTATGGTAGTGTTACGGTGAGGTATCATGCACTATGCACTATAGAAGAAGTACTGGCCCATGCTTAAAACGTATGCCTCGTCGTTACGAGTCAATGGGAATAGGAAAACAAGAGTGGTCCCGAACTCAAGACTAGCAGTGCAGAATCGATCTAAAGGACAAATCAGGAAATAGAAAATCATCGGTTGTGAGAACTCTGACTGCATTGAAGGTCATATGCAGAGACATATTTCTCGTCAATGTCGGACACGGATGTTTTCACTCAGTCTGAGCAGGAAGTTATATACTGAATGCTTTAGACCTTTGGCTCAATGTGTTGATGCCCTCTGGTTTTGGAAAGAAGCCTTCTCGGTAAATGCTTTACGGAAACGTTATTATATTAACCTCTGCGTAACCGTCGCTCCCTCGTTATAACATTAACGCATTATTAATTTTAGTGGTGTTTTAGTAGTTGTTGCAGGATGTGAAATTAGCTGAATCAAGTTTCCAATAACATGTGTTGTCTAGAGTCGTAGATAGCAATAGTCCCATCATCAGCGAGCGACTGCAAGCAAACAAGTTCGTGATACAATCGTGGCCAAATTGTTTCAGTGTAAAATATGTCAGGGTCCAGTTGCACGATGTTCTTGTAGCGCTACAATAGTTGTAAGTCCAATTGTAGAGCCTTCTACAACTGGAATTGGGTTGTACGAAGCTCTTGTAGGCTATCTGAATACGACAGCGCTACAACTCTTGTAACGGCAGTTGTAAGTCCCTACAACTATTGTAGCCTACAAGTACTTCGTGCAACTGGACCCAGAAAAGCTTACTTATTGGACTGTCGATGTTTAGACTTTACTATTAACGTATAGATCAATCTTTGAACAATTACAATCAGTTATACCGCAGTGAAAACATAAATACGACGCCATATTTATTGGTATGCATGTCTCGATCCCAATTACAAATGATAAGAAAGAAAAACATGTCAATATCTGAATCGATTTGAACCCCACCATGCATGTTATAATGAAGCAAATATCATCAGTGTATGCTATTCTACAGTGTGGTTAAGTATCAACGTCATGATTATATTATCTGAAAGCAAAGTATCCTTGGTGTGTCATTACCAGCCGGTGCTCGCATGTTTACTGCAACATTCAACGCTACGGCTGTTGTGGGGTTCCTCCTGACATAAACTGACAAGCCTTGATATAAGCGAAATAATAGTGAAAGCGGCTTTAAAATCCAATTTTAAAAAAAATAAAAAATTAAAACATCAAACTAAGACATCACCTGCACATATTATATTATATATAGTGCATAGTATGGTATACAATCAGTGTACATATAATGTAGTCGACCTAAAATTGCAGTTAAATATATCAGAGTTAGATGGATGGCAACTGTTTCACCAGTGGTGCAAATGGCGAGAAGTACGTCGGTGCTGTAGGTCTGTCGACTGCTTAGGGTCATCTCCCGATGATTGCTCCATTGGTGCTGAAGAAATCATAATATTGTAACTTAAAAAGGCAAGATCATACTTGCAAGTATTATATACATATTTTAATTTTTTTTGTTATTTTTTCTAAATAACATTAATAGTTAATTTAATAATATGAGAAAACAAAAATCCAACCATAGGCACGATTCGAGTTTGTTTTATGGAACCGTTTGGACCCTATATACTGCCCTATCACAGATAAAATTCAAACTCGGAGCGGCCGCACTTTTTGGGGGGGTGGGGGGGGGTGGGGGGGGAGTAGGTGTCTTTGGATAGGAAATAAATATATTTCTCGATGACTAAAAAATCTGATAAACATTTCAGAAAATGCAATAACCCCGATATTGACCATTAATTCCTATGCAAGTATGATCTTGCCTCTTTAAGCTAACTATCAGTTAACAGCATAACTCGTTAGAATATTATCTAATGATCACGGGCAATGCTTCAGGTTTTTTCCCCATGAATGTTTCTGTACAATAATCCCGAGGAAAGCCGTTATATATCATTCCATTGACATGCTGTTACTCAACATACCCTTAGCTTATTACAATGTCTTTGTTCTTGTTCTCTGGCCACGGCGTCCTCTTCTCCGCGCGATAATTAACAACCGGATGTGAGGAGATGGGAAGGTAAAATCAGATCGTCTGTTCCTGATGAGAACGAAAAGCAATCCTCTGACATTGCAGTCACTTTCATTGCTATGGTTTCTGAGTTTATGATGGCGTGTAATAATAACGACTAGCATTCCCCGTACGTGGGTTTTAGACTTCCGGTTGCTTGGCAAGTTATATCAGTATAACAATGTACGGAAGTAGTCGTAGTCATGGGGGTATAGAGAGGGAATGTTGATGATTGTACAGAAAAATATGAAGGTTGTCATAATTAGAATACTTTTTGAATGAAGTTATTTCAGGTTTTAAAGTTTTCCGGTGGAAATACATTACGCGGTAGTTTCGCTGAGCCCGCTCACAAATCCAACCACGCCCAGGTTGGTTGGTCGATTTGGGGTTTAAAGCAACTTTCAAGATTATTTCACTCACATCATGGCTTGCATGCATATGTACTGCTTGTACTATTCTGGATTTCCACCAGGTTTTATAGTGCTAGCTCACTTGGAGTTATATCATGCCGCAGATAGAACATGAATACCCCACTCAGACTCCAGTATACTGACTCCGAGCCGACCAGTCCTTGCTTTACCCCTTTAGTGCTGAGCACCAAGCAGGGGAACAACAAGTACCATCTTTTAACGTCTTTTGGTATGAGGCGACCGGGGATCGAACCCGCAATCTTCCGCACTCCGGGCCGACGCTCTAATCATTACGCCGCCCACGCCCAGGAGAAAATGTTACAATCGGCCCTCGAATAGGTATACAAGCACACCCGGTCTGTGAGCAAACGTATACGGTATTTGCATTACTGGGCTATCATTGAAAATGGCATAGTAACTTCATGAATCGGGTAATTCCAGTTATGCCGCTGTTAATTAAGATAGAATGAACGACAGGAAGTTTTGCTTTCAAAGTTTGCAATCTATAACGTATGCATTCACTATAATCCTGTTCATTTAAATAGAGTCCGTATTTTCTTTCTGTTTTCCTGAAAACGGACCAAAACCCCAGTATATTCTGGTTATGTACCATGACCAACATGCACATTAACGATTTAACAGTGTTTTAAACAGTTCCACTATATACATTTCATTGTTGCTGTTTGGGTTTCTATGTCACGAAATCATTAACATATTACCTACATGTCTCTGTGAACGGGAAATGTTCACCAAGTCACTATTCTCTGTATCTGAAAGCAAATATGTAAGCTTCTGTAGTAATAATACACATTTGTTAATTTACATTGTTAAATGGCATTGTATCAATAATGTGCAATTAACTATTTATCGTATTTGTAGGCTATCGACAGCTTCTCCGTAATACATACTATTGTATGTTCTAATATTTATGATACACCTGTTTTGTATATTTTTTTTTATAAAACCTAAAGGTACAAGCTACATGTAATATTAGATGGACACCAATACAGAGTATAGTGAGACGGTCGAAATCGTCCAAGTTCACAGAGGCATGTGGGTAATATGCTAATGAGATTTATATAGTGGAAATGTTAAAAAGATTGTTAAAGCGATATTGCACATGCTGGGGATGGTACATAACCAGAATCTACTGGGGTTTGGGTCCGTTTTCACGAAAACATAAATCAAACTCGACACTGCTACCTGTGTCATTTATGAATTGGAAAAAAAACCACGGACTCTATTTATTATATGCATTCGACTATAGTATTTAAAAAAACATATTTTTTAAATTGGGGTTTATAGTAGCTTTCAAGATTCTTTCACTTATATCACGACTTGTCAGTTTATGGCAGGAGGAAACCCGCAACATCCGTAGCGCTGA
>JAUTBT010071166.1:0-13690 GCA_032361225.1 Lepetodrilus schrolli
TAGAACATGAATACCCCACCCAGACACAGTATACTGACTCCGGGCCAACCAGTCCTTGCTTTACCCCTTTAATGCTGCAGGGGAACAACAAGTACCATCTTTTAATGTCTTTCGGTACGACGCGACCGGGGATCGAACCCGCGACCTTCCGCACTCCGGGCCGACGCTCTAACCATTACGCCACGGAGCCGGCGGCTGAGGTGGGTAGGTGGAGTAAATTGAGTGGATCCAATTCAGGAAGTCACTAGAAAACATTATCTGCATTGTTGTTACACCTCAAGTGGCTAATGCCGATTCTCCCCCAAAGATTTTGAAAGGATCAGAGACACTGTTAAGGAGAAAACCTTTCAATTCAAATGAAGTAGTACTAATTGGTTGGTTGCAATGAGGTAACAACAGTAAACACTAAACTGCTTAGGAGTCTTGGTGTAATATTTGTTGTTAAGTTTCGGTGTACCATTAATTTATAGTTTTGTAAGAAGATACGAGTTACAGGGTGCTTAATAAATGGTGTAGCTTACATAAGTATTCTTTATCTGCATATGCATTTATGCTACAAAAGTTCTTCTTTTTAATGATTGTAATCATGGCAAACTAGCTAATTTGGTATCACCTAATTTGTAGTGTCTGTACCCCTGCAAATACACGCTCATAAAGCATAGGTGGTTTTTCATAATCGTTGAGACCATCTCCACAGGAATATGCTGAAAGATTAGTTTATTCATCTGAACACTCATATGGCCACACTACTGTTAAGACATATGTACATTTGTAGTATCCGTACCCTAACCCATTGTATCCCATTAAAAACCCTGACAATGTTTAAATACTTAGTTTGTGCACAAACATTTTAGTACAGTATGCTCAAAGTATGTACCTATCAACAGGTCATATTAAATATTTGATTTGCTAGAGTTGAATTGTTACCCAAAATGGCTGCTAAAGTGTACCCTTGATTGTGAAATAGCCGATTACATGTATCAATTACCTCAGCATACTATCCATTTGTGTGAGCTTCTCAGACATAGCTGGATGATTTGGACCAAATCTGTGGCCACAATGGTCCACTCCAAGAAAATGTGCTATGATCACATCCCAATTCTGTTTACGAACTTCATGCATTAGATGTTTCAGAATGCCATTATCAACTGTGTGCAGATCCTTCACATTGAAGGATGGAAAAGGAAATGCATTTGAAAAGCGATTTGGAAAAAGTCCAATCCATGTATCATCACCAAGAAATTTTATTTTTTTATCTTGACGACGTAGTTGATCTATTACATTGTCTTCCACTATTTCTGTACTGGCAAAGTTTGCACCAGCATCAACAAAAGTTGGCAAACTACCAGTAGTCAGCCCTTTTAAACGCTGTAGTGTAGTTGTTGGCGGATCAGCGATAAATTGATAGAGTCTGCTATGCTTGGGCTTACTTCTTAATATATTATTCAAGAAAGGGAGTTTGTTCAAATAATGAATCTCCGATTTTAGCTTGTGATCATACGTCATGAATTCATATTTCAGAGCATCAATGATAACAATTATTGCTCTCTTGAATCTGGAATGTTGCCAACAACCATCATCGCCATGGCGTGCATCACTCTGCGCCGCGAACTCTGTATGACATGAACTGTTTTCATTGACAACGAATCGTTTCAAAAGAAATCCTTTGGTAAAAATTAGAGTCCCTGTTGTGTACATAGCAATAAGAATACTGAATAAGAGACATATCTTTAGACCATCGACCATTTTCAATGCAAAACAGGATCAAATGTGTTATTGTTACTTTACATAAGGCAAATAAAGAAGTTATGCCTAAAGACTACGTTTTCATGCTTGGGGCATGGAGGCTGTCATATTGAAGGCTCACGCGGAATATTTTCTCTGATTCCATTGGTTCGTTTTCCGAGGCGCAAATAACTGAGTCTACTTTCCTAAAACATATTCTATATATCAATTATAATATTTGAATATATTCATAGCAATGTTTGAAAAGTTATCCAGTTAAATATTGGTGCTAAATATATTCCAATACCATATATCGTTGTTGATGTCATTAGTGAAGCATAGTATGCTTTTGTAAATTTCAATATATATAATGTTATATTGTAGTTAAATGTTGTAGGTAAATATAATAAAGTTTCACTTGACGTCAGTATCGCCATTTTTCTGAAAGAAAAGGGCAGGTTGTTGTCGTCGAGTTTAATCTCAGTTACTACATTAATAATGTCTGACGTTGAGGAAAATAACCAGGTAGTAATGCACACACTGCTTGAGTACAAAGTGTATTCATATGTCCAAATTCAATTGAGCTTCACCACCACATTTAAATAACAACAAATTAACATTTGTTCTAATCTCTGAAATTCTTTGCTCTTGACATCTTTATGTTGACGAGACAGTGTCAACTTTTCACCCACTCGAACTTCTACATGTGAATATTGGTTGTCATAACTTTGACTACTATGTCTATAATAGATTGATTGGTGTCTCGCGATTTAGGTTATTTTATATTTCCAGCAGTCTGGGATTTTCTAGATCATGTAGATCTAAGATTTATATAATATGTTGTGCCACCACAACATGATGTTACAGAAGAGCCCGAGATATTTATGCTTGGTATGATACAGTGTGATGAAGAATCTTGCCATGTATGGCGTATGCAGTTGCCAGTGAATGGTCAAAATGTTACAGCTGATGCTTCTGTTATGACATATGAGTCCTACATGTCATTGAGCCCAACACTAAAGTTTGAATCCAGTGCTGTGACGTGTGAGTAAAACTCTTTCCTGTGAAGGTCAGTTCTATGCAAACATTCCCAACAAAGGTGAAGATTACAAGTCCAGCACATTTGTTGATGAGAAGACAGCTGCGTACTACGATGCCAAAAGTTGACAGACAGCCTGAGACAGAGATGGCCCGATCTTGAAAAGACGAAACGGAAGGATCAAGCTGTGATATCATCCTATGAGAAGTTCTACAACAGACAGCATTTTACTATGCCATTACCGACACTGGGTCCAGGTGACCATGTCAGTGAAGCTTGATAATGAGAAAACTTGGTCTAACCCACCTGGTACAGTAGTCACAGACTGTTGACATGCCTAGATCACACATAGTGAATATGACTAGTGGTGATTATAGGTGTAACTGATGTCATCTGCAAGCTGTTCCTACAGCTAGGACATGGGTAGACAAACATGACAGTGCTCTTGAATCTTCTAGTGATACCAGTAGTTCAGGGATTGTTACCATGACGAGCACTGGTGATACAGAATGATCATGTCATTAGGGAATCAGTGCTTGTTTTGATCCACACATGTTAAAGGCATACAGTTACAGATATAAGTGGTGGTTTTGGACTAGATCTTTGCTCCAAATGCAAAATACTGTAATTACCCTAATAATTCGACCAGGAAAAAATAATTAAATGAGACTACCTCTAAAACATGATAATTTAATATGTGATTAAAATGATATGGTTAAATACAAACATTTTAATGGAAACAAAAATACATTTCCATCTTTGATGACCAAACTTTCAAAGCCGTTTACCGGTTTATCTAGTTTATTCATGTATTTTTCGTGCAATTTATTTAAATATATACAAACCCGTATCAAAAATGGAAGACAAATATTGAAATAATTATTAGATCTTATTGGCAGGCTATTACAGTACATTAAATAATTGACCTATTTATAAATTTTGTGCAGTATTGGCTGTTTGAAAACTACAATGAATAGCAATTACCACCAACATCACAGTTAAAGGACTACTCTATACGCGCAAAGACAATTTCCGTGAAATTATCGTCCGTATGAAATATGAAGCCCTAAGTTATTTGAGCGGACATAGTAACGTACAATGTAATTAATACTAATGAATGAAAAACACAACACAGAAGATACGATTGAATAATTTAATTAAACGATGTTATTAAAAATTAATTAAACATAAAAACATATACTAGTATTAGTCTACTCTTACCACTCAAGTGAAACATTACAAGCGGCAATCACCACTCGTGTAATTCCTGTGAATATGTCAATAATAGTATTTGCGCGAAATTTGCGTCCGCGAAATATAAGTTGAATAAATAAATTGAATAAATAAATAAAAATAAATAAATAAATAGTTAAATACATGAAAATCAATAATTGAATAAATAAATTGAATAAACAAACAAACAAACAAATAAACAAAAAGCATAATACATGAAAATCCTATGAAAATCTCGCCAGTTCTCTCAAAATAGGTGGTGTGAGCAGAATCGTGACGTCAACTATTTATGTATGCAGCAAATGCAACCAATGTTTCCTTTCAATGAAGACTGAATGAATATCCTTGCATGCTGGAGGAAATAAGTTAGTGGTCAGATTGGTATTCATTGAAATATGCTGAATCATTGATGTCAAATGGAACTTTTAATGTCCTATTATATTTAAATGGATATTATATTCAGTGCTCCAGGTAATTTTGATCAGTTAGACATTTCTTCGCTGCATGAACGAATTGATTATTGCCTTCCTGTTCCGATTGCATTCGATTGTGCTGATTCTGGGAATGTTGAAAATTAAATTCTGGAATCGCGAATCGAGCTCGGCAAAAGTGTGTGAAAGCTGTGTTTTGGTGTCTAGGTATTTCCGGGAAGGAACACTGCTACACAATTATGGAGAGGTCCTGGCTATTTTGATGAGGCTGCGTCAGATGTGTTGTCATCCGTCACTCGTTGCCAGAGCAGCCGCTGCAGCCAAGGAATCTCAGGCTTTCCTCGGTATGCACAGAAATACTGGGATCGACATCAAGTTTTTCCACTAATGGTTATTTGCTAGGGAATGCTGGATTTTCCTTTTTCATTGCCACTAAAAGTTTTCATTCCCCCACCATCAAAAGAAAACGGCCAGGTTCCGAGATAGCAAAACTTTTTGAATAAGATTTCGTGCTCAGGCTCAAATTTTATATGGGGATTTGAGAATATGAGTATGAAATTGTACTCAAAGTTTTTTTTATTCTCGGTAGCGCAATGGTAGAACATTGGACTTCGGAGCTAAAGGTTACAGGTTCAAATCCCACCCTAGGAACCCGGTGTGAATGTTCACGAAAGTTACCTTCCGATGCGATATTGATAGGATGCGCTGTCTATACTGTGGCAATGCCGTTATCATCCTTGGTCTGTCAGGTTTACTGCAACATTCAGCGCTATGGATGTTGTGGGTTTCCTCCTGCCCTAAACTGACAAGCTGTGATATAAGTGAAAGAATCTTGAAAGTAGATATTAAAAATGTTCGACATGTTTTATTTGGATGTTCATGGGGTGTAGTAGACAGGAGTTGACATGTTTTATTTGAATGTTCATGGGGTGTAGTAGACAGGAGTTGACATGTTTTATTTGGATGTTCATGGGGTGTAGTAGACAGGAGTTGACGTTTAGGGAAATCTATCTCTGAAGTTCAGATTGGTGTTGTTCCAGAGGCGATGAAAGTGGGCCTGAACGTGACCGATGTGGACAAACAGAAGCTGGTGGACACATTGCTGATGGTTCTAAACTCTGGGTCCGACGAGGAGTGTTCCGTGTGTCTGGACTCGCTGAAGGCGGCCGTCATAACGCCCTGTGCCCACGTCTTCTGTCGCGCCTGCATTGTCGCTGTCATCAACAACGAAAAGGTAGGTTTTTAGTGTTCTTGAGATGACATTTAGAGAATTTGCTGGTTTGCATAATTCTGTCAATCCCTCAATCCCTTTATCCTTTATCAAAATGTTTTGGCATATTTTTCATGCTGCATTTCAGTTTAACCCTTCTATAGCATAATTCAATATTATTAGTCACGTCTCGGTGAAATATTCCAGCAGTGACATAAAACAATAATTCACTCACTCATTCACTCGATCCTTTTTTAAAATCATATCATATGGGTGAAATATTCCCGCAGTGACGTAAAACAATAAATAAATCAATTAATCAATCAAGTTATAACGTGGACGTGACACAATGATTTGACTTCCAGCCTCGGGCAGCTTGTCCTCTGTGTGGTGGCGTCATCGTTCAGCAGAAGTTGATAGAAGTTCCTCCAGAGTTTGAATCTGAACAGACTAATGTCATAGACATCAGCACTTGGAATTCAAGTGCAAAGGTGAGATTGAATCTCAGTTCAGATGAACATGCTCTGTCCTGACTTCATGAAATTACTGAACAACAATCTCTTTTTCAAACTAAAAAACAACTTCATTAATAAATATCTTGGCAGACAGAGGTATTGGTGCAATGGTGATTGGCAGGGCTGTACATTAACTTATTGAGGCACGTATTGAGGCACGTATTGAGGCACTTGTCACTGTGTCCTGTCGGACATGAAACTACTTGAAAGGGCTTGTTAATCTGTGCTCTTTCACTTTTCTGCCTGTGGATAATACCTGTCCAAGGCAGGCAGATAATGCTTACTGTTGAGCCTTGATTGGACTACAAACTCGAACATCCAAGTTTAATTTTCTCTAGATATCCTGGGTCCATGCACTGTATCAGGTACTATATCAGGTACTATATCAGGTACTATATCAGGTGCTATATCGGGTACTGTATCAGGTACTGTATCAGTACTATATCAGGTACTATATCAGGTACTATATCAGGTACTGTATCAGGTACTGTATCAGTACTATATCAGGTACTATATCATGTACTGTATCAGTACTATATCAGGTACTATATCAGGTGCTATATCAGGTACTATATCAGGTACTATATCGGGTATTGTATCAGGTACTATATCAGGTACTATATCAGTACTATATCAGGTGCTATATCAGGTACTATATCAGGTACTATATCGAGTATTGTATCAGGTACTATATCAGGTACTATATCAGGTACTATATCCGGTATTGTATCAGGTGCTATATCAGACACTATATCAGGTACTATATCAGGTACTGTATCAGTACTATATCAGGTACTATATCAGGTGCTATATCAGGTACTATATCAGGTACTATATAAGGTACTATATCAGGTACTGTATCAGGTACTATATCAGTACTATATCAGATACTATATCAGGTACTATATCAGGTATTGTATCAGTACTATATCAGGTACTATATCAGGTACTATATCAGGTACTATATCAGGTACTATATCAGTTATTGTATCAGGTACTGTATCAGGTACTGTATCAGGTGCTATATCAGGTACTATATCAGGTACTGTATCAGTACTATATCAGGTATTGTATAAGGTACTGTATCAGTACTATATCAGGTACTGTATCAGGTACTATATCAGGTACTGTTTTAGGTACTATATCAGTACTATATCAGGTACTATATCAGGTACTGTATCAGGTACTATATCAGTACTGTATCAGTACTGTATCAGGTACTATATCAGTACTGTATCAGTACTGTATCAGGTACTGTATCAGTACTATATCAGGTACTATATCAGGTACTATATCAGGTATTGTATCAGTACTGTATCAGGTACTGTATCAGGTACTATATCAGGTACTATATCAGGTACTGTATCAGGTACTATATCAGTTATTGTATAAGGTACTGTATCGGGTACTATATCAGGTGCTATATCAGGTACTATATCAGGTACTGTATCAGGTACTGTATCAGGTACTATATCAGGTATTGTATCAGGTACTGTATCAGGTACTATATCAGGTATTGTATATGGTACTGTATCAGTACTATATCAGGTACTGTATCAGGTACTATATCAGGTACTATATCAGTTATTGTATAAGGTACTGTATCGGGTACTATATCAGGTACTGTATCAGGTACTATATCAGTTATTGTATAAGGTACTGTATCGGGTACTATATCGGGTACTATATCAGGTATTGTATAAGGTACTGTATCAGGTACTATATCAGGTGCTATATCAGGTACTATAACAGGCTAGGCAATCTTCAGATCTACAGAAATCCGCGGATGTATTTGTCTAGGAGTCAATCTATTTGCCATGGACATGGCTTGGGGGCTGAAACCCCAGGATTGTTTTCCACAGAAGTCACAATTTTCTGTTGCTATGCCAGCTGTATGTAAATATATGACATCACAGAAGCTGGTCGAGATAGCTTGAGATAGTTATGTTGTCGCCAGGTGGACGCGCTGATGAAAGCCCTGGTCAAACTGAGAGATGAGGACCCCGCAGTCAAAAGTCTGGTTGTGTCTCAGTTCACATCCTTCCTGTCGCTGATCGAAATCCCTCTGAAGTAAGTGTTGCTGACACCACAGGCAGTGTGTGGGTGAAATTCCTGCTGCGACCTAAAGCACTAATCCATTCATTCATTCTTTGCTTTGTAAATTTGTATGTTGCTATTTGCAAGGTTGTGGAATTCTAAGATTATGCATTTGAGATAAGATTATGTATTTGGGCAAATGCCAAAGCAAGGGAGGACATTTTGGATTTTATGACATCAGTAAAGTGAGTAGTCGCATTGGGTGAAAGATTCCTGCAGCAACATTAAGCGATAAATAAATAAGTAAAATGAGAGATTTTAGTACTTCCTAAAAACAAATTAGGAAAGTATTCTGTCGGGCATGTAGCTGCCTATACACAGATGAATCCACAACAATTTCCTAGCCATTTCTATTTTTTAAACAAAACATCAACATAACAGACTTACAGTACTGACAAATCAACATAACCATAGCTACGCCACTATCTGTGACATCTGCTTGCATATTTTTGTCGATGCACACATTCGGAAGCAATATGATGGTATGGCCGTTTTTTCTCTCTCAGAGCAAACGGATTCCGGTTTTCACGTCTGGACGGCACCATGACGGCCAAACGACGGACAGCAGCAATCCAGGAGTTCACGAAGAGAGGTCCGGACACGCCCACGATCTTCCTCCTGTCACTAAAGGCTGGAGGAGTAGGACTCAACCTCACTGCCGCCTGCCGGGTGTTCCTCATGGATCCGGTAACATCTAATGTCCCCTCAAGTGTTCCTAATATCCCTCAATGTCTTTCAATGTCCCTCAAAGACTCCTAATGTCTCTTACGGCCACCTTCCAATGTCTCTCATTGTCTCATAGCATATACCCCTGTGTTATCTATTTTCCCACCTTATTTTTGTTTTAGCTGTATCTCTACTATTAGTTTGTGCACTCTTATTTGGGTCATTTATTTTCTCTATTGATGTTACATGTTACATTGGACATTGGAGCCAAAGGCCCGGGTTCAAATCCCCTCCTAGGAGCCTGGCATCAATGATCGTGAAAGTTTCTAACGCGATCATGATGGATGCGCTGTATGTACTGTGGCAATGCAGTTGTCATCCTTGGTCTGTCAGTACCAGCCGGTGGTGCAGTTTACTGCAACATTCAGCGCTAAGGATGTTGTGGGTTTCCTCCTGCCATAAACAACTGACAAGTCGTGATATAAGTGAAAGACTTTTGAAAGCGGATATAAACCCCAATTCAGAAATATTTAAAAGAAAATTAATAAACAAAAAATAATAATCTCCATATTACTTCTTTATTCAGGCATGGAACCCGGCGTCGGAAGAGCAGTGTTTTGACAGATGTCACCGTCTGGGTCAAACAAGAGACGTAATCATCACAAAGGTAGGTGCTGCACTGTTCAATGAATAATTAAAATAAATGTCCTTCGTCAAGCAATATCCCTGACTTGTATGTTTATCCAGGGATTATTCCATGCTATTCTGTTGTTTATAAAGAGTGATTAGTGAAGGTTGCAAATAAGGCAAAATAAAATAGAATAGAATGAAATGTCTCCATGATAGCCCTGAGATTATTAAAACATTTTGAGTACAATTTCGTGCTCCTCAGTTTGATTCGCAAATTTTGAGCTTGAGCATGAAATCGTACTCAAAGTGTTTCGTAATCTCGAGGCTCGGGGCTCGGGGCTCAGGGCCAGGCTTCAGATTCGGGATTCAGTCGCTGTTTCTGGTTTCAGCTTGTTCCGTTTTTAGTCCCAATGATTTCAGTTTCTGATACTGGGTCTGGTTTCTGATACTGATTCTGGTTTCGATTTCTGATACTGATTCTGGTTTCAGTTCCTGGTGGAGGACTCTGTCGAGGAACGCATGCTGAAGCTCCAGGAGAAGAAACGTCAGCTGATGCGTGGTGCCTTCGGACAGAAGCAAACTGCAGAGGAGCGACGCCAGGATCGCATTGCCGACATCAAGAACCTCATCAACCTCTAGCGGGCTTACTCCAACCTGTGGGCTTAGGCTGGGCCATTGTGACTGTACACTGGGCCATTCTGGGCTTACGCTGGGCCATTGTGGCTTTACATCAGGCCTTTATGGGGTTACATCGGGTCATTGTGAAGTTACATCTGGTCATTGTGAAGTTACATCATGCCATTATGAGCTAAGATTGGGTCATTGTGAAGTTACATCATGCCATTATGAGCTAAGATTGGGCTATTATGGGGTTATAACAGGCCATTTTGGGTTTAATTTGGCCATTAGGCCATTGTATGTGGGCTTCTATTGGGCCATTTGTGGGCTTATGCTGGGCCATTGTGGACATCAGGCCCCAGTACCACAGAATAATCGAAGTGCTATGATTGTTCTGTAGAACGGGAGCCATGGTGTAGGATTATATTAGGCCATTTGTGGGCTATGATGGGCCATAGTGAGCTTACAGCGGGTCACTGTGGGCTTAAATTGGGCCATTGTGGGCTGTGAATCGTCTCCACTGGCACTGTGATAAAGATGATCAGATCCATTCTATATCGATTTGCTCGTGTCCCAATTAACAAGACAGCATTTCCTACGGGGTAATTGGAGAAAGGTGAACAGAACAATGTCTTGTACCTGCTTCAATTAAAGGAGAGAGAAAACCACTGTTGTGTGTGTGTGTTCAAACACTCTTTGAAATGTAGTCGGCCGATCAATTTGTTGATTTCCTGTGAAAAAAACCAGAAATAAATCCATTGCATGTTTGTCTTTTAGACTACTGTCTACACCACTCCTGGACAAAACTACATGTTACAGTAATTGTATCTCCAACCTTAGCCATAGATTACAGTCACACCATTGTTAGGTTTCAGTTACGCTGTTCTGTACAGAAGTGCCCAGTAGTGTGGTGTGATACATTTGATTTCAGTTGTGTTGTGATAGCTACGAATATGACAAAAGGTTTACATGTTATTTTCATGAATGTTATTTTACTGTTTAGATTGTTGCATCAACACGTTTGCATTTTAATGAAGATCTGGTCTTTTTTGTTCTGTGGACACCTGGGTAATTTTTGGTCCAAATAATTTTCAAATCCATTTCAAATCTATTTTTGTTTATTATGGCTGGCTGCGTATTCTTATCTCTGCGGCAGAGGAGGGCCAAAGGGAGATTACAAGTTCTAATTTAGAGGTATTTTATCTCGTCAGCACTTCTCTTGGAAAAGCCAAAATGCACATGTAGGATGATGACATGCTAACTAATGAAAAGAAATTTAATGATTTGTATATGCAAATATATACCATTGAGACAAATCTGATAATTGAAGCTTGTGTACAAGTCTATAATTTTATGTTTGTTTTACTGGAATCATGTTTGCTAACACATTCGCTGATGAAGATTTTTTTGTATCCTTCAAAAATGGTCACAAAAAATTAATGGCTCAATAAAATACTAGTACAAGACAACTGTCCTCTACCATTGCTACTACCAAATTCTGTGATAATTCACTGTGGCTAGTGCTCTTGTGAACATTAAATGTTTGGCAAAGTTGCTGAGTATAGTCTTACTAGCAAAAATACGAAAACTACAAATGCAAGTATACTCCTACTCGGAAGCTCGCCGCTTCATTCAGACCCATTTCTGGTTTCAGGAAACTTGCCAAGCTAATATTTTGCTCAATTTCCTGAATCTGAGAATCAGCAATCCTTTCTATATAATCGTTCAAATATACTTTTATTTACTTTCTCTTTGAATGCACGTTTTCCACTATAGTGTAGACAATTTCTTGTTTTATGTACGATGACATAAAGCATGTATTTTCGATAGATATGAACCGATGCCACAATCTAGTCACTAATAAAAGTTTGTGACTGGGTACAGATGTAATGTGAAAATATATACTCTATGGACTGTAAACCTTTTTCATGCTGGATGTGTCATCAGATTCCACATCAATATTATCTGCAATTGTCGATGTATTTTGGATGTATTTTTAAAAAGAAATTCAAATTTAATGTTTTTTATTTTATCAATGGAAATTTTATTAATGCTGAAAAGGCATATCTCCGTAAAATTCTAAATATTTGCAGTACTAATAGAATTTCTCCATTCAGCTGCATCAGCCATGGCTTATACCAGTGTAGGCATATTGTCAGATCACAGTCAGCTCACCTTGGGCTACTCCCACTTTGCTCTAGGATATACTCTTGGCAATCACAGAAGCAGTAATATTACCCAAATTCCTGGAAAATGGTGATTAGGTAGACAGCCTCATCACTCATCACGTATACGCAGGGGTCTATTTACACTCCATGGTAAACAATGGCATTTTATCGTTTTAAAGCAATAAAATAGTTAGGAATTAATTTTAAGATAATTAATAACTATAATAGTCATGATTGTCTTAGTATATTACCAACCAACAATGGGAAAACGGTCATTTAAACCAGCCAGGGCACCACACGGCAGATGTCGTTCTAATATGGCAGTGACCGTCGGCCAGTCCCGTAGGTGAGCCAAGTTGGCGTTGAAAATGTTCCTAATTTTAGTATCACATTCGGTTAAAAAGGGCACTTCCATGTGTCTCCAGCATGAAAAAGGTTAAATTATATGCAATTCATGTTAAGGGTTATCACTTGTTTTATGTGAAATTAAAAGGTGCAATTTTTAGCAAAATTTGTTGCTGTTCTTAAGAAGCCAATCCCACTTTAAATTACTGTGAAATGTCATGATTTGTTGTTTAATGATTATGAAAGGTGCTAAATGTCCAAACCAAATAAATTGTTATAATATTATTTTGTTCTGTCTTCATTTCGTTTAGGGCATGAGGAAACCTGCAACATCCGTAGCGCTGAATATTGCAGTAAACCTGCAAGCGATACTGACAGACTGGAATTTTGAGTGTGCAAGTGCAACCTCAGAGCAACGTCATCCGTTTCAGGATAAACAAACCGAAGTCAGCCATTGTCGAGATGAATCGCTGAATTACACTATTTTAGCGATGACACGTATCCTAATTTGACAGATTTAATAATGATAATTGATATACATCATGTACATGACCCCAGTAAACAAAATTATTATCGGTAATTCCTTGAATTTTTTAAGTAAAACATTCGTAGGTACTGTTCATGTTTGTGATAAAATTTAGATTTGCCTAAATTACGGTATTTTCTAGCAGCTAATAAATAAGTATAATAAATAGTTCTATTTTTACAAGTAGTCGTATAAATGAAAAACAAGTAGGCCTTGTAAATAATATAACATGCACGTCTTACTTTAAATTATATTAATCATATACGTTTATTTCCTGTGTGGTAGCTGTATTTGTGGTTTCATCGTAAATTTGGTTAATTTTACTGCTTGGTTAATGTGCCTATAACACCCATAAACAGATTTTATTCAATTACTTCGGTTTGCCCTAGATGGGGAGGTATACGAGTTCTGTTCCCTCCCCTTCGGCCTGGCAACAGCACCGTACTGCTTCACGCGAGTGATGAAAACGGTGTCATCATGTTGCCAT
>JAUTBT010071177.1:0-13687 GCA_032361225.1 Lepetodrilus schrolli
AGCGAACTACTAAATGTAGAGAAAAGTATTGTATTGTAGTGTATTGTATGTATTCTCCATTGAACGCACCCCTGTGCATCCTGTTTAGAGAGAAACTCAAATTAATAGGATTTTCTAAATTTCAACTAGATAAAATACACATCCAAGTATAAAATTAATAGACCGAGCCATACCAATGGTATTACCTTGGAGATATATTGCGTAGTATGTTGTAAGAGAATATTCAGAACACGCTGTAACTTGAATCGGATCTAGTATGTATAATACTCTTTTTGTTTGTCTTTAAAAAAATACTGCTGGTAGAACGTAGTTTAAAGGCATGCAATCATCATGATCATAGGGTACATTTGATGTGTCTACACAAGGATACATTTGATGTGTCTACACAAGGAAGGATACATTTGATGTGTCTACACAAGGATACATTTGATGTGTCTATTTGATGTGTCTACACAAGGATACATTTGATGTGTCTACACAAGGATACATTTGATGTGTCTACACAAGGATATTGGTTAAGCAGCTACATTTTCCGCATATCCCACTGGTTTTCAATATTTCCATAATTTATTATTTTATAATATGTATAGCTACGTAGCTTTATTGGTACACTCAGGTTGTGAAAGGTTATTTTGCAGTTTTCAATTATAAGAGTTATCTCACTTAGTCTATTAGACTATAGAAAATTGAGATATTACAGAGATATTTAAATACTTTGTATATTAGAATATTTTTTTTGAAATTGTTATTGAGAGCGTACTGTTTAAAGAGAAACTGGTAGAATATTCCCTAATTTTGTACCAGTATATTTAAGTAAGACAAAATAAGAAACTGAAATGTTTTTTAAAAATTATTTTTCATTCCATAAAGTATTTACAGAGATAATATACCAAACGTGGATATCAATGCATTTTATGCCAAACATTTCAATAGGTACCAGGAAATCGCACTTCCTTATGCCTACATTTAGTAAATTTAGAGAACATGCCACCCAGACCCTATAGATAACTCGGGCTTAAAGGAGACTCCTTCTAAAATATGATAATTTAATATGTTATTATATGGTTAAATACAAGCATATCGCTCACCGCTGTCCTCTATGATTACATAGCAAAATGCCTGACATTCATCGGCTCTAATGTCACACGATTCGGATTTCACAACTAGGCCCCAAATATGAATAAATGAGAACATAATTTTTAGGGATATTATTTTGGCTATAACTTACTAATTAAGATGATTTTAATTATTATTTTTTGTTTAATTGCAAATGCTTGTATTAATCATATAATAACATATTAAATTATCATATTTTAGAAGGAGTCTCCTTTAATGTACTTTTTGTACGTGATGTAAAACATTCACAAATAAATAATTGCAAGCTCTAAAAAAATATGAGTCACATCGTCTGCTCGCAGGTATGTTTAGCATCATAAATCACGTGACCTCAATGAAACGTCTCTTGTCAATTTCCAAATATACGGGATCCCGTTTGTGCTATTTCTTATATTAATTTTGTCAAATTTACAAACGATAAATCATAAAATGTCTCATTAAAATTACAATTGTAGTAAAATTTAGATAACATTTTATTTGCAAGATATTTTAGTATTCACTTCGTAATTTTCGTCATTTTCCAGATTGCATATTGTATTTATGTTAATAACTTGACACATGCGCTAATAGGGCCAGAGCACATTTTAATGCAGACTATGGTGAAATTAAGCCATAAATTATTCCCTTAAATTATATTTAAGGGAAATTGACGTTATTTGAAATATTTTGTGGTTTATTTGTGCTTCGGATTATTGCCAAACAGTTTCTAAAAATCTTCGAATTTTGTTCCAACTAGGTTTCCATACAGACATTTGTTTTCCATTTACCACGGAAATGGGTATACATCAGTGTCATGGCTGCCGAAGTGATGACTTCGCGTGGCAATAGCAATGTTTTGTGATAAAATAACGAGGAAGTGAGTGTTTGTTACGTTTAACATTAGAATTCGATACAATCATTAACAGATCGCGCGCGTATCGCTTTGAACCATAATACCACGAACACCGGTCACTCGATGGTTGGCCTGATCACTTGGCTGGCCTGAACAAAATACCATATGGCTTCCAACAGTGGTTTACAACCGGTGGGCCAACGTTGGCTGGCCGGCCAAAAAGCCGTTGGGCCAACAATGGCTGCCACTGGTGGGCCACCGTCTGGAAAACTGCCGGTGGCCCAACGTTTTCCGATGGTGGGCCAATATTGGGTTGGCCACCCTTGGCCCACCGGCTGATGGCTATCTGGGTAATGACAATGTAGATCATTAATGAACCTTCAATAAATATATCTAATTCACAGTCAACATACATTTAAAATTACGTCGAATCACCGACTGTAGATATATGATCGAAATTAATGTTATTCCCGCCAATAGTAAGTATTGATAGAAAGTTTATTTTGGTGGCGGAAACCAGCTACGTCAGGATATTTGACAACCGACGCATGCCAGTAGGAACTCCAACAGAATGTGAAGGGTGTGCCAAAATATAGTGTCAATGCAATAGTTTGCAAAATATCACAATGTTCATGCATCATATCCCCACAAAATCCATAAGTTACATTGTTTCCATGTGAATCAATGTTTATTGCGATTTTTTTGGGAGAAAATCGTCTGCTACGCTTATTTTTACAATCGATGAACTTTTCAATCTCCATCTTGGAGAGTTCCACAAAACAATGACACTGTTACTAAGAATTTTTTTTATCAATTTCCTAATTCTTAAGATAGCACGTGCTTCCTTAGCTGAGATTTTTCTCAAGACATGCTAAGAAACTTCTTAGCCTAATTAAGAATTCTTAAGGGTGGCCAAGATAATTCTAAGATAATTCTAAGAAAATTCTTATAAAAATCTAAGATGGTTCGTGAATACCGCCCTGGCCCCCGTTTCACAACGGCATCCTAACTATTTAGGAGCTCCTAAACCAGTCCTAAAGGGTATCACCTCGTAACAATTGTTTCACGACGACGTCACAAATCTTATCCCTTCTTAAATCGGCATCTAACATAGGAGGTGATAAACTTGGTCATAAAATTAGGAGCTCCTAAATTTAGGATGTGGTTGTGAAACAATTACTACACTACACTACGCTACTCTTCTACCAAGTAGTGGTTTGGCTCAACGGCTGAAGAGCAGGAAATCGGTTTGCACGTGCGTCCAGTACATTCCTTTCATGATTTTCCTACAAAACACTACGGGGCCAGTGAAAAGTAGTACTATATAGTACTACACATGCTGGCTGAATTGCTTCCGCAGCACTACATAGTCCTATGTAGAGCTAAGTAGTGTAGCCTGAACGCACCCCAGTTGAGTAGTTTGACTCAAATTACAAAGATTTTGGTATTCTTTCCCCCAACTAAAACCTTAGGGCTTTACAACAATAGTTGTTTTCTTGTACCTCGACTATAGGCCACGCCCCTTTAAGCCTTGTAACAACAAGGTAATACCGCGGCAAACATCAAATAGGTAAGGGTTGTCGGCTTCAGGGGACTCCATTTTGTATAGTTCACACCTAGCGTCGGACGTGCCTACACCGAAACAAGCATACGTAGGGCTATACAGTACTAGCCCATAACGGTAGGCTCCACCATCGGCCCTCGTGCCGGGCCGCATACCTCACCACTCGAGTCGCCTGTTATCAGATGGATGCATGCCTCGTTAAAATTCCATCTAATTATGTCTGTCTAAGAGTACTGTCACTACGAAAGCGCAAGCCAATGAAATGGAAATAGCGAACGCTCGTCTTAATTGGACACACCGTGATCGGTAGCCTCCATATAACGGAGGCAATATTAGACGAGATTTGACGCCAATGTAGTCGCGATTCTGAATTTTTTTCTCTCTCCCGCTGTGCGACTAATTTGCATCGAATCCCCGACTAATATGCCATTCGACGAGAATTAGTACAAATGGCCGTTTGCTGTGTGACACTCTATTATGCCACAATCAATACGCAAAATGGTCACTATACCTAGTGACCTCAATAGGGTTCATCCACTGATCATGACCAACCTACATTTGAGGATCCTAGCCCCAACTGTTCTTGAGTTAGTGAGCAGAAATTGTCCAAGGTAACCGCGACCTTGACCTTTCACATAATGTAAAGTCAAATAGGTCATCCACTGGTCGTTACCAACCTGCATACCAAGTTTGAGGATCCTAGGTCAAGATAATTTTGAGCGCAAACCAAATTGCTAACAGATTAGCGCCATAACATGATTCGCCCCTTCGGGTATATAAAATTGGGGTCTGAACTCTGTAACTTCTTTATGCGTTGCAGGATTTTCAAGTAACCCGGCGAATATGCCTGCTCTATTCTGTTTTATTTTATAGCACTATTATCGCCGATTCGACATTTTCGTCTGGAAAATATTTGATTACATTTGTTTCGAGTTTTGTAGCATGTGACAAATTCGTTCTTATATTCCCATAGGGATAGTAATTAAGAGGATTACGAGACACAAATTTGTGACAATTTCGTTCAATTTATGTAATATATTCGTACGTATTCTTGACCATATAGACACGAATTCTTCACACGTGTGAGGAATTCGTTTCTGTGACATAAGGTTAAACACACGTGCGTAAGTAAGTTTACAATAAGAGTAAATGTACATCTAGTGTGAATGGCATGCAAATGTATTTTTACATATGTATACATTTTCCCTGTAAGGTGTCATGTGAACGCATAGCAACGATACACACGTATGCTTTTCATGTTTTGCAGGTTTCAAGGCAAACACTCAGAGCTATATATGGTATTTTTTGACTGAATTTTAAGTAATAATCTCTTACGTATCTTCAATATTTGTTTACAGCTCCACGGGTAGGGTGAACATACTTAACACCCATCGGCAATGTAAACTTAAATGGAAAAGAGTATACTGGTAGTTAATGTAGTTACAATTCGCAGTAATCGTAAATATTTTCAAACTTCACTCTCCACTGTGCAATTACGAGTAATGGAAGTTTCTTGAGGTTGTTCGGAATGTTTCGCACTATTTGCATACCCACTTGACTACCCTGCTTAAGTGATATGCAGACGCATAGCAAATTAATATTTACGTATTGATGTATAATTACATACGTGTCCAAATGCACACCCCTGAGCAAATATTGTGCATGCAAACAGGATATACTAGCTATCCGCAGATTGTAAACTGTAGATTCTATCTTGTTGTATTAACATTATACTGTCAATACATGTTACTATATAGCTACATATTCAGCCAGCTCCAATGTAAGGGATTCCTACATCGTATAACATTTATGAAACATATTCTTGTCCAGATCCATATATATTGACATATTTACATACATAATGTCGATACCAAGGTTATGATATATATTATATACACAAAATAAACCAATCCCGAAATGTCAATATTTAATTAATCATCTTCCATGCATGTTTTTTACCTGTTTATTTGAATAATTGAACCTTCCAGTACCCGTACACATGAAGCTAGTTATAGTTTAGCATAAATATTCTCTTGAATTGACTATATTATTAGTATAAGTGATAGTTAAAGGAAACTGTACAATGTCCCCCAAATAGCCATTTTTATCTCGCGATTTTTAGTATGGAGATAAAATAATTAATGAATAAATACAATATGAAAATATTGAAAACAAGTGGAACATGCAGGGCATAATGTACTCATGATTGTATGGCTGTAATATCAGTAAAGATAGAGATCTACTGAATTAATGTGAACTTTTAATATATAACTTGTACCGCCTAAATGTTATTGTCTCTGCACCCAGCCGCGCCCCACCCATCACATGCATACACCAGCTGTTTTATCATTGGTCAAGTTTAATCCAATCAGATTGCGGAATCAGACCTAAAATTGGCCGTAGAATGGATCTAGAGGTATACGCTATGGGTATGGACACAGCCGGCTGTGGTTTTACTCTGTTAGTGTAAATACTCTGAGATAGATTTCTGATAATGCGTGTAACAGTTGGATTTAGTCATTGTAGCCAGAAACAAATGAGGCCGAACACATTATCGACTCAATTGTCTGCATTGGCGGATCCAGGCCCATTTGCAGGGAGGTGGGGGTGGGTGGTTGGCGTGTGTCGTTTTGGTATGTGTGTCTCACTCTGTATATTTGTGAAGAAAACTCCTTCATGTTACATCTTAATATGCATGTACTAAGATGCATATTTCAAATAGATATTAATAGGTCACATCAAACTGTTTGGTCTATTTTGCGAAACCTTGAGTTGACTAGACTGTTCGATTCAGAGGTGAATCGTATTGTTTAGCATGTGTTCACGCGTGATAGATCGTGATACAACGTAATATACATAAGCAAAATTTTACCCATTTAGGCGAGCTATATTATTTTAATGTATTAGACTTTGTTTGATCGTCAAACTTGGCGATCATCTGGGCATCATCAGCATAATTATGAGTGATATTTCATCCCATGGTCCGTAATGATATTTCCCAAACTGCTGGTGTACATCAAGAACAATAGAGGTCCCAGGACAGGTCCGTGGGGAACCCCCAGTCTAGATTAGCAGTACTGGACATATGAGAGCCAATGTAGACAGTTTGACTCCTATTGTCCAAATATGATGATATCCTAGACAGAGAGGTGTCTTCCAGTCCGAAATCCAGGGATAATCTTTCCAGAAGTTTCTCATGATCAACTGTGTCGAAAGCAACTGATGGGTCAAGGAGTATCAATAAAGATGGGTGCCGATTGAAAGTCATCCAGTAAAGCATAGGTGTTGAGGTGTTCCATAAATCTCAAGTTGACAGCCTTCTCAATTAGTTTCGACAGATAAGAGAGGTTAGACACAAATCAGTAATTCTTAACATTGTTACTGTCCAAGCCATTCTTCAGAAGAAGAGGTCTAACCACAGCATTTTAAAGTCTTTTGGGATTATGCCTTCTGCCAAGCTACTGTTCACTAGTCTTGTGATAACAGGAAGCAAGGTGTCCAGGTACGCCAAAAGAAACTTTATTGGTAATGGGCCGAGGGTGCATGTTGTTTTCTTTGAGGTTTTGATGATTTTTATCATCTCACTTTCATTTAATGGAACTAAATTTGAAAGGATTGCAGAATTAACAGTAGCGATACTGGAAATAGAATCGGAACTTTCCATGGTTTTAAGTTGATCTCTAATTTTCCCGATTTTATCCACAAAGACATCCGAGAACCTATCTGCGAGATCAACCTGACTGTGATGACTTGTGATTTCCTGATGCCTGCATAAAGAAAGTGCCATTTTTATGTATAGTCTAGTCAAATAATCAAAAGAAAATGAAATTCCGGTGATTTGTGTCTGGAAATTGTCAATCCTTAGAAATGACATACGCAACGCAATTCCGTTATTTTCTTTCTTTTTGAGATTATCAAAATCCGTGAACAAGTTGCATGGCCGTTGTGTAACTTGAATGAAGAAATCCCCCAAAACACCAACCACTATATGCCTGCTTCAAGTGTTTATCATCCGTCAAATAGATGCTAAGTAGGCATAATGGTCATGGTATATCGAGAATAGGGAACCAAAGCATAGCAAAATCTCGTTGAGATATTTTTAGTTTGAGCGCACCTTATCGAAAGCTGCGCAGTGATAATGATGTTTTGTGTTGAAGCTAGAGATTCACCGAACATTGGTAATTATTTACAATATACGGAAGAGATAAGAATTTTTTATTTTATTGGACAATGTTTAGTAACTATGTATACATGGACATAACATTTATAAATTGTTGGCATATATTATATAACAGAACTTTACTTCAGGCTACCTCAACTCTGTAGGAAACATCTCTCATGGATGCGAGGACCTTTGAGCGAATGACGTGACAATCGTTGTCATGGGTAAACCAAAGACCATGATTGCTCTGATTGCTCTCCACCGAGTCTTCGCTCTTGCGTGCAAGCTTTGAACATTCGCTAACATAGTTTTGCCAGAATAAAATCGACAATGCCATGTTTGGTTGTAATCGGACAAGAAATCGTGTGTGTGGATTTTTGGGGTAACTGAACAAAGACGTAGTCCTACGAAATCTAAAAGCAGATTCCCCCGCTAGTCGATGTCAAATTATGCTCTACCGGTTAATTATTCGCGTCTTTCTTTGTTCTTGATTGGCGTCGTATTACGAATGAAGAAAAAGCAGAGCCTCGTTGTGAGGGTAAACAACAGAGCCATATATGGGTAAACAACGATTTGTTTAAAATTGAACTATCTGATATTGCTTCTTGTCTATGTGGTAATCCATGTGAAAATGCTGTCCGTTATGCACTTGAATGTCAAGAATACAGCATATAGCGCGAAGAAATATTCAAAGAATTACTTTACAATATAATGTACATATCAATGTTAAGCTATTGTTAAATGGCTGTTCGGACTTCCAAAAAAACGTAATTTCATATATGGGCACGACATAGGAAATCAATATGTATAGCAAGTCTTGTGTAAACATGTCGATCAGATGTTAAAATCAACACGAGCTGCAGCTGGAATGTCTAGTCACTGTGCTACCAGACGTCCTCTTTGCTATACATTATATGAGACCGTATATGGAACAGAACATGTTCCTATTCAAGGCTATCTCAATTTCTTCGTCGCAACATAAGGGCGACAAACGATTGTTCACTATACACTGGGCAACAAATAACGCAGAAAAATCGCCTATTCTATAATGGCCTTAATTGTATAAACGGTGCGCACAGAGAATATGGGACGAGCAGTCCATGTTAAAGAAACGCCGCTCGAATGTTTTTACATGTAATAAATATTATAACTGATAAAATGAACAAATATAACTACAGTTATAAAGAAATACAGACACACCTGTATTGGATAAAGCAATTTCTCTCTCTCTCTCTCTCTCTCTCTCTCTCTCTCTCTCATAATGTCATATATTGAATTACACAATGTCGTAAAAGCAGCCATGTACCTTGTTATTGAGCGTGCTTAAGCCCTATGTCAACATTGCACGCAGAAACATTCGACAGCTGTGTATATTATCACCATGACACCGCGACACTGATTCCGTTTGGCTCGCCTACCAACGCACGGTAATATACTGTCTGTTAGTATACGGAAACTGCAGTTGATTGACGTCGTTATTGACGTAGATCATTTAACGTGGATCTTATTCTCAAAAGTATTTTGAACGACCTCAATCCAGCCCAGCTAACAAAACCCGAGTCATTGATTGGTCTCCAGCGTTGTATTCGATTCACGACTCGATCAACCCTTGGAGTGATACTCGATTAATGAATTGAGCATTATCAGAACGTGGAACACAACACAAACTCTGTATATTCTATAAAATGGTATGCGGCTTAGCACCAGATTATTTATCTGTTCAAATACCACAAACGGTCTACCAAACAAATCGTTACAACTTGCGTAGTGCGAATAATTTACAAAACAAATCCTGTAAAGTTTTTGATTGCATAGGAATCCTTTTTTCTCCATCTACTATTAAAGCATGGAATGAACAGAATGAGGAAATAAAGATGGCTGACACTAAATTAAAAAACATGACTAACCGTAATAGAAAATAAACCTAGTATTTTATTATAATGCAATTTTGGGGAACGCTGTACTCAAATCATGCTTTCTAGGCTCAGACTTGCCTACAGCGATGCAAGTATTCATAAATATGCTCGATATTTGTTAAATGGTAGTTCTTGTTCGTGTGACCATGCTAATGAAGATCCAGCTCATATAACTTCTTAACTTGTTAAAAATCAGATCTAACAAATATTTTTTTATCTGCAAAACCTAAATATTTAATGCATTGTTCATGGCAGTAAAGATGACATCGCTGTAAGCAATCTTGAATTGATATTGTCCTCTGTCCACGAATTCAACCTCGAATCTAAACGTTTTGTAATGTAATTTATTAATTGCCTTAAACATTCCTTATAGGTTGGTACTAATCTACCTTTAGTAAAATGTACATGTTTATATATACTATGATCTACATATGGTCATTCTTAATATCCTAGTCATTAGATAAGTTACAATGACATTGTTTTTCTTAGTTTCATTCGTTTGGGTTTCGTGGGGAATGACATTTATAGGATATCGATGTTATAACGAACAGCAGTAGCTTCATTCATTTAGCGCTACGGATATATGTGTGCGTGTGTGTGCGTGTGTGTGTGTGTGTGTGCGTGCGTGCGTGAGCGTGCGTGCGTGTGTGTACGTGTGTTTTAATACTGGCACTTTACGTCCGCTTCTTCACATGAATGAAGCGCACAAGAACATTAAGCCGATTCTGGAAATATTATAATAATAATCATGTACAATGTCCACGTTCAAAAGCATGCTAAAATCGCTACCCCGAAAAATGGATCAATGTGCACTCATTTATACCCCCTCATCTGCCCTTGAGTAGGCTGCCATTTCAGATGTGAGAAAGATGACATACACAATTCCATTTCACCCCACACGGTGAAGACCATTCTCTATTACCTAGCTACAGAGTATAGAATTTCAATTTGTTTCATTGATTATTTATAGCTTTTAGACCGTAACTGTTTTCATGCGTGTGTCCTAAGCTGAGCAATCCGATTGGAAACGAAAGTTAATCCACCGAAATCTTTGTTAAACAAGTCAAGTCAAGTCAAATCAAATAAAGTCAAAACAGTTGTAGATACAATTGATTGTAAGTCAAATTTTAGGTACCCGTTACAAATGTAAGTCTGGTTGGACGAACCACTTTTATAGCTACAATATTCTCATGTATTGACGATTCTTAATACTTATTCATGTGAATTGATCTAGATGTCAAAACGAGGCCTAAAAGCGTTATCACCTGTAGAATAGCATTGTTGTCCTACTGATGTTATATCCCGTGGGAGCCAGTATTTGGTGATAAAAGAGTTTATTGCCCGGGCTGTTTTTTGTTTTGTTTCACATCATGAAAATACAGTGGCAACACTTAAAATAATAACACATAAAATGGGGGTACACGAAACAAGCATAATAAGTTATTGATGACCAAACATGCTTATGTGGAGATGAGAGCAATAAACGTTAATATTGCTTATGTAAGACGAATGCGTGTGGGGGAAAAAGACTTGGCGTATCTATTTGTTTTAGATTTTGGAATTTGGAAGCGGCGTCCGGAAGGTAATGGAGACAATTCCGAGTTTAATACGTGGAGTAATTTAAAAAAGATTTTCAGACCTAGATTGATTACTTGCCACTCGCCAATAAGGACATGTTCTCGAAAGAGACGCCTGCAATTGTTCCGGTGATGTTAATACATTTGCTAAGTTTTTATTATTGTATTTTTTAATATTTTTTTTAGTGACACAACTACTTATTATGTGTCGTCGCCTATGGGTGAAATATTCCCGCTGCGAGGTAAAACAACAATAATAATAATAATAAAACTTATTATGAACGAAGCGGACAGTGAACCGAACCACTCACACGTGACTGTGAAACACACGTCCTTGAAAGAAATTTATCTGTAAAAACAGGTACTTTTATCTGCAAAAACAGGTACTTGGGATTTCACTAGGCATGTTTCAAGCCTTTGAGTTTCGCAATGTTGGGAAAGGGCGTCTTGACCCACCCTATCCTATATATTATATTACATGCAAAGCCGGGCGACACATTCCATGACACACAACCGAATGTAACTTTGTGCATCCAACCGGTTTTACTCATTCGAATGTAGCAAAGTCATTCATATTTTTTAACACTTACCAAACAAATTAAGACGATAAACTGGGTACACCTATACATGCTTTTGTCGTGTACTGTTCTCTGTGATGGCATACCTTTACATTTATCGGCTCTTAAATAAGACTTTTAGGTATTTTCCTCGTAGGAAAATTGCAGCCTTAGAAAGTCGCATAATAGTTTTCTCCAAGTCATACCTCGTCCCCAGTGATTACGGTTCACGTTAGAGCTCTGCCGGATGCGTTGACGTGGTATTTAATTTCATTTTCAACAGCAGCTTCATTGTGTCTTTAGCGACCCTGTCTATGACCTATATTGATGGCTGGGTGTAGTTTTAAAGAAAGATGTCCCTATAGAAAATAACCCACCGAAAATGTGAAACGTCACGCAACAATAAGCCTACATTTATGTGCTGATACAATGCACTATTTCAAGCGCCAGTGAACAACGCACGCAGATGTCAGCGTTCTTCTTCTTCTAATTATTATTATTATTATTATTAGTAGTAGGTGTAGTAGTAGTAGGTGTAGTAGTAGTAGTAGTAGTAGTAGTAGTAGTAGTAGTAGTAGTAGTAGTAGTAGTAGTAGTATCGCGAGTTAAAAAGAAAAGAAAACAAAAGAAAAAAAGAAGGAAAATATTGAAAACCAGTAAGGCAACTTTTTGGCCCAGTATACTTGTGTAGCCAAATCAAATGTACATACTTTCAGGTAAATACGTTTGACCATGAAATATGTCAACAAAAGTGACTGTATACCTTTAAAGTCCAAGGTTTTCAAGCAAGCAGCGAAAGCACCTGTAGTATAATTATATAAATGGCTTACTCCCATTTGGTCGAATTCCCAATTGGGCGAACTACGAAAGCAACAATAGATATAGTTTAATGGTCTTACTGATATGCATGCTGTTACCTCGGTCATTGTAATGAACTGTTCCAGATTAGTTGGAAACAGATTATTATTGTATAGATATCGCTTAACTCATAAAATATGACAAATATCGTTTCCCTTCATTCAAAATAATTCATGTTTGTAAATAATTAAATAGGAAAGTTTCAATCTTTTTCTTTATTTCACCATAATGTCTGTCAAAATGACAATCTAAAAATGTTTATTTGACCATAATGTCTCATAATGACTCAATCTAAAAATGTTTATTTCACCATAATCTCTAATAATGACTCAATCTAAAAATGTTTATTTCACCATAATGTCTCTCATAATGACTCAATCTAACAATGTTTATTTCACCATAATGTCTCTCATAATGATTCAATCTAAAAATGTTTATCTCACCATAATGTCTCTCATAATGACTCAATCTAACAATGTTTATTTCATCATAATGTCTCTCATAATGACTCAATCTAAATTTTTTATTTCACCATAATGTCTCTCATAATGACTCAATCTAAAAATGTTTATTTCACCATGTCTCTCATAATGACTCAATCTAACAATATTTATTTCACCATAATGTCTCTCATAATGACTCAATCTAACAATGTTTATTTCACCATAATGTCTCTCATAATGACTCAATCTAAACAAATTATTTCACCATAATGTCTCTCATAATGACTCAATCTAAAAATGTTTATTTCACCATAATGTCTCTCATAGTGACACTATTATTAATGTCACTGCAGCTTCATGAGGTGGGCAATGGCGTCCAGGTACTGCAGGGGCGTCTTCGTTCTGTGAGTCAGTTGCTGATTGAGGCGGCGGACTCTGTTGTCTAGTTCCCGGTAGACTCTTTTCCTCGGTGGTGGTGCAGCTCTTGCATTCATCTGTAACAACTTTGCTCTTTCACATTTCTCTATTCCCTTGCTCTTTCACATTTCTCTATTCCCTTGATCAAGTCCACACATCTGTATATCTTGGGATGTCGATGAGGAAGCAGCCTGTTGACTCGCGAATGGAAACCTTCCAGCTTGTTGTTCGTTCTTGGGCCGGCA
>JAUTBT010071188.1:0-13685 GCA_032361225.1 Lepetodrilus schrolli
TACTAACCCGTTCAGCGAACTACTAGATGTAGAGAAAAGTATTGTATTGTAGTGTATTGTATGTATTCTCCATTGAATGCAACCCAGTTCTGTAAAATGAACATAGTTATTAATATTTTATGCAAGATGCTGTGTGATAATTAATATTTTATGCAAGATGCTGTGTGATAATTAATATTTTATACAAGCTGCTGTGTGATAATTAATATTTTATACAAGCTGCTGTGTGATAAACAAAAATATTCTTGAGATAGACTTTATTCTTCAATCAAAATATGTTGAAGGGCAAATTATAAGTCGCTATTTGTTTTTTTCTCAGGTATGAAGATATCAACAATGTCATTAAACAGCTGAGAAATCACAAGAAAATTAAGGACATGGCTAATGTCCTTACAGGTTAGGACACGGTCCACTCATGCCTAGCACATCAATGTTTGATATTTGATAGCATACCAGCTATGTTTCTGCTCCTGGCACTTGCAATTGTACTGTAATTACCCTAATAATTCGAACAGGAGAAAATAATTATATTTGTAGCTGTTCCTATTATTAGACAGATCATTAGAAAAATAGAAACATTGAAAATATAAATATGGTTGTAAATGAAATGGTAAATAAATGAAAGATTTAAAAATACTAATTTGTTTTGCATAAATGGTTTGAAAAATTAATGGGGTCGAATAATTACGATTTGAAAAAAAACATGGTCATGTTCATATTTGTAGGGTCAAAAAAAAATTCTTGGAGATTAATTCCAGTGTTTGACCTATAGGGACAATAATCTTGTCGGTAGACTACCGGCGACACCTCATCGGAGATATAGCATAAATACTTGGGTTTAGGTGTTTGACCAGTTTATGTCACCTGATTTTGAATTAATCTCGGGCTATCTCGTGTCAACTTGGGGGTCCTTATTAGCAGGTTTGAATTATTAGGGTAATTACGGTACTCTAAATCTGTCTTTAATCGATTCACGACAGATTAGCAATGATGGAAACTTAACCTTTGGCACATCGTAATGGTTCAGTAGCACATTTTAAAAGAATTTAGTTTTTTTTTATAAGAAATAGCTCCGGCTAGCATTTGATATACTTTATTATGAATTTTTGTTAAATGACCTATGTCCTGTTCCACTAAATGACTGTAGGCCTACGAGAATCCCAAGTCCCAATACATGTCTTGGATTATTGACTCTAATAGCACTAAGACCATGCACTGGGACCCATGACTGCGTTTCATGAATGGGTCGAATTGTAAGGTAGTCAGGCGTAAATCAATGGCTACATCATTTCCTGTTATAGTAAAAGCATCGAGCACGCCTGGATTTACGTCAGGACTACGCTATGATCCATTCGTGAAACGCAGCCCAGGTGTCTGGTCCAAATTTAAGCAATAATTTCAGACGACATGTGCAAGAGCAGGTGAAGTTCACTCGTCAAGTGGTTGCGTTTCAGATTTCGAGGCACTGGGAAAGTCGTACGAGAAGGCCAGGAAGGTGATAGACAAGGAGGGCATCCCTCGCTTCTACATCCGTTGTCTGGTAGAGCTGGAGGACTTTGTTACAGAGGTAAGTCAAGCGCGACGTGTATGGGTGAACGAATTCCAACTGTGATGTTCGGCATCAAATCGGTCCACCCATTATGGAACCTTTTGCCGTGAAATTCTGGCATGGATTTCATAAAAAAAAATCAGAAAATAATTTGAAAGATTCTCTTTAATGCTGTAGTGGTTAATATGTCCTTATTAATTGTGAATATATTTTAGTTATTTTTCGTTTTAAGCATACTCCTCACGTATGGGTGAAAGATTCACGCTGTGACGTAAAACAATAATTCACTCACTCGTTATACATGAAAAGCACTTTTTCGACTGGATTGTGACATTATTTTCTGTTTTCAGTGCTGGGATGACAAGGAATGGCGTAAGTCGATCAACAAGAGCAACTCTAAAGGTCTGACCACACTCAGACAGAAACTGAAGAAATACCTGCGCGACTTCAACGACCATGTGGTCAAGTACCGAGAGAAGCCCGACATCGGCGATGACGATGATTTGACGTCACAGCCGCCAAAGGCGGAGGTGATGAACGATGCCACCATTGAAGACGACAACGAGGAAGTGATGTCAATTCCACGAAAAGCAGTGGCGGTTGATCAGGTCAGATGATGGACCTCGTCAGAATTATGCATGCTCTGTGAGAGATATGTCAACGTACATTAGGCATTTCCACATCTCTTTATTTACATAGCGTTAATACATTGTATAAAATTGAAATTTGGTCGTATTAATTGTTCTCCAGATGTCTGACGATGACGATAGCGATGACAGTGCCATGTGGGGAAGTTCAAGCACAGAGAGTGACTCCGATTCCGGCGATGAAAAAGACCCCATGCAGTTGACTGCTGAATGGTTTTTAAAGAGGTATGTACAAATTATTGTGAATAAGTATATTGAGTGATTTTTTTTTAATTAAGAGGTCTGCATCCTATATTTGTATTGTTATTCAGTGACCATTTGCATAAAAGTCAGTTACGTTGACTGTCAAATTCTGGCATCCTCTTAGTAAATAATTATGACTATCTCTCGATGCAACTTTGCATATGGATCTATTCTTCAATTAATTTCACTATTTTCGTTATTACATTTATGTTCCTCGAAACAACATAAAATAAAGTTTTCGGGATGTCACTTGGTGCTTCTTTTCGCAATAGAACTACTGAGGATGATAGACTAAAGAAGGAAGAGAGGAAAAAGGAGAGGAAGAAGGAGAAGGAGCTGAAGAGGAAGCAGAAAGAGGAGGAGGAAGGTGACGAATGGCAGGAAGTTAAAGGAGGAGCTCCCTTGCTCACAGTAAGTCTGTGTTACCATGTTCACAGTGCTAGCACATTGACATCCAGTTTGTTTTAAAATGGTCTCAACGCGTATCGGTGAAAGATTCCCGCTGCGACATAAAACAATGACTCGCTCACTTTAAAATTGCCGGCAGATTGTTTACATGAAGTTAAGAAAACACTCATCTATGCTTCCTTAACCCTCTATCATCGCGCATGGGTGAAAGATTCCCGCTGCAACGTAAAACAATATTTCACTCACTCGACCTTGACTCTCTCCCTGCTGGATTAGGCACAGGCACTGCTCTTTAGTGCATCTCCGGTTGTGTTCAACATGGAGATGATTAGTATAGACTCTCATTACATTCCCAGTTTGCTTTTGTCATTATAACATCTTACACTACATATTATCATTCGCATTTTCAGGAGAAGCCCAAGATGTTCAACAAAGACCAGGAGATTACCGTCGAGGCCGTGCTGAAGAAGCAGACTGAGATCCTATCGGCACGGGGGAAGAAGAGCACGGACCGCTCGGAGCAGATCGAGCTGTTCAAGGAGCTGCTGTCCGTGTCTGACCAGGCTGGGCTTGGTCCTGGCATTGCAGTGAAGATCATGTTCAACATAGTGTCGGCCATCTTTGACTACAACCCCAACATCGCCACCTGCATGCGGTCCGAAGTCTGGGTGACGTGAGTGCTTGTCCAAACTTCTCGTCGCGTATGGGCGGAATATTCCTGCAGCAACGTAAAACAAAAACCAAATAATTGTCTAAGCGTAGTAGGGATGGGTCGTAGCACATTGGTAGGTTGCCAGATGTTGGGAGTCAAACTGTCTGTACCATGGCAATGCAGTTATCATCCTTGGTCTGTCAGTACCCTTGTTGCCTATGGGTGAAAAGAAATCAAGCTGTAATGTGAAGCATTAATTAATTCAGTACCAGCCGGTGCTTGCAGGTTTACTGCAACTTTCAGTGCTGCGGATGTTGCAGGTTTCCCCCTGCCATAAACGGACATGACGTGGTATAAGTGAAAGAATCAAGAAACGGATCCAGACCCCAATTAAAAAAATAAATATTAAATGGATGTACTGTTGCTGGCCAGTTATCACTAGGAATATCTCAATACTCGTATTTCATAAATCAATGCTTATCCTTAGTTTGTCAGTACTAGATGATTCTCACAGGTTTGCTGCTACACTCGGTGTTTGGGTAGTTATAATCGTCGCAAATGAGTGAAAGATTCCCACAGCGACGTTGAACTCCATAATCTCTCTCTTTGATAGTTACGGTTTCCTCTTGCCATACTGAAAAGCCATATGAGCAAAATATCTTGAAAGCACCTTGAAGCCATATTCAAACCAAAACCAAAAATCTTTCCGAAACTGACATGTAGGAATTGCTATGTGCCAAGCTGTTGGTGTACACACTACACTGGTATGCTGTTGGTGTACACAATACACTGGTATGTTGTTGCAGTTGCTTGACAAACATCCAGAACCTGCTGGACATGCTAGAAGAACACGACGACATCATCATCGGAGAGAACATCCCAGATGATACCCAGTCCTTTGAGGTGAGTACAGCAGTTGTTGGTGTGTAGAGACAGGGGGGATGGGGGTTGATAGTGGAAGAACGGTGGCCTTTAGAGCCAGCTGTACTGGGTTCGTCGGGTGTCCGTAGATGTTTAGATGTGCTTTCTGAACGCTCGTAGTCCAGTTGTGATCCGTATTTCATTAATGTGTTTGTGAGACTACTGCATCACTATGTGGTGTTGTTATAGGTTTTGCAGATTTCTTCCGATTGTGAAACTTAAAATTATTTGTAATATATGTTCTTGAAAGATTTAGGCCCCAGCACAAGAATAACCCACCTGAATAGGGACTAAGTTTTATCTGGGCCATTTCTGGTGAAACCTAATGAAAGATATATCATTAGATAATTGCAAATCAAAGTTATGTTTAATGAAATCGATACGGTATGGTTTGAAAATGTGACTATAGGCCTTGATTAAGTTATTCCAATGTATGTTAAACCACAAAAATATCTGTAGACCATATGTCGTGAACATTATAGCATGGTTGCTAGTGACACTTGCATCTAGCGCTTTTCGTGTGACGTCACAATGGGATACTGTCGGCTGTCACAGTTGAGCGAGTTGATGGGTATCACAGTTAGATATCACTGGATGGTGAATGGACCACGGGCTATGTTGTGTCAACTTACAGTCCGTATTGTTGATATTGGTATAAGTTTAAAATCTGGGTTGTTTCTTTTCCCCAGACCTCGCCATACAGAGTCCGAGGCTGTATTCTAACCATGGTAGAGAGAATGGATGAAGAGTTCACGAAGATGTTGCAAGCCTGTGATGCCCACAGCACTGAATACGTTGACAGGTACAGAGAATATGCTGCTCATTTGCTTTTCATAAAATAGCAAGTCTCATTATTATTATCTTTGTTGTTATTATTATCATTATTATTATTATCATCTTTATTATTATCTTTGTTATTGTTATTATATTTTTATTACCATTAGTATCGTTATTGTTATTATTATTAACATTATTATTATCTTTGTTATTATTATTATTATTATTATTTCATCACGTATGGGTGAAAGATTCCCGCTGTGACGTAAAACAATAATTCACTCACTCACTATTATTATTATCATTATTATTATTATTATTGTCATTCAGATTGAAAGACGAGTCACGTGTTGTCGATCTGACCAAACAGCTGGAGAGATACCTCGAACCACGAGCCACCACAGACGAGATGTGCCGCGTCTATCTGCGCCGCATTGAACAGACATACTACAAGGTAGCCACTTTGGTAGTTTAATGTGTCTTAGACAATAAAAGTGTTCACATTGCTGAATACACTGTCTATTATCAGACGAATCGTCGCCTATGGGTGAAATATTCCCTTTGCGACTTAAAACAATAATAATAATAAAATAATCAGACGAATCACTTTTTCTAGGATTTCGAATGGGACAGTACGCAGGACAGTAAATAATAGAGGTTTACAATTGACCGTTGTCTATGTATTTTCTGCGATATGAATATAAGTAAACTTGACAATATTTTCAGTTCGACCGTCGTGCAGTGGAGAGAGACAATAAGACCGCAGATGAAAGTAAACCTGCAGACGAAAGTAAACCTGCAGATGAAAGTAACCCCGCAGATGAAAGTAAACCTGCAGATGAAAGTAAACCCGCAGATGAAAGTAAACCCGCAGATGAAAGTAAACCTGTCACAGAAACTAAAAAAGAAGAAAATAAGGTTGAAAAAGAAAGTGAGGTTGATGGAGAAAGCAAGACGGAAGAAAGTAAGACAGGAGAAGAAAGTAAGACAGGAGAAGAAAGTAAGGCAGGAGAAGAAAGTAAGGCAGGAGACGAAAGTAAGACAGGAGAAGAAATTAAGGAAGGGGAGGAAAGTAAGACAGGAGAGGAAAGTAAGACAGGAGAGGAAACTAAGCCTAAACTAGTGTTTAAGTATCGCAACGAGAAGCCCGAAGAGATGATGGACCGCCTGTGTAAGTACATCTACGCCAAGGACAGCACTGATCGTCTGCGGACGCGGTCCATGCTGTGCCACATCTACCACCACGCTCTGCACGACCGCTGGTATCAGGCCCGCGATCTCATCCTGATGTCTCACCTACAGGATACCATCCATCACTCGGATATACAGACACAGGTAGGGACACAATTAGGATAAGTGTGTTACCATATTTATTTAGCAGGGGTTAACTCTTAACAGTTTTGCTCACTAGTCCTCATAATGATAACATAAAGTTAAGGTCTAAATAATCCAAAATTTCCACTAGTCCGCAGGATACCTTTAGCATTGGGCATTTTTGGCTCGGGCTACAAGGTATATAAGGGAAAGAATCTTGAAAGTGGCTCTAAACCACAATTCAAAGCAAAACTCAAGTTCCATTGAATTTAGATAATGTGAGTAATTTTTTACAGCTTGGACATCAATTACTAGATACATGTAGTTGTAAATAGTTGTAGAGTCGTCTAATGTTCCATCCTCAGATCCTGTACAACCGGACGTTGGTACAGCTGGGGTTGTGTGGGTTCCGCCGAGGGATGATCCGCGATGCCCACAACGCTCTGGTCGACATTCAGAGCAGCAACAGGGCCAAGGAGCTTCTTGCACAGGTACAACTTGCAGGATTTTACGACTCTTCATTTGCCAAAACATGTCGTGAATATCAGCTATTTATTGGCTATTGAAAACATTAATACAACAATGTCTCATATTTGTCAATTTTCTGACACGTGAATAACTTAGAATTTATTGACAGTGTAGCAAGAACGAGTACATCTTACACACTACAGTGTTGTCTTTAAATTTGTCTGTCAGTACCAGCCGGTGATCGCAGGTTTACTGCAACATTCAGTGCTATGAATGTTTTGGGTAACCTCCTGCCCTAAAGTGACAAGCTGTGAAAGAATCTTGCAAGTGGCTGTAAACTCTATTTACCAAAAAAATACTTTTTTAAATGTGCTGTTTTCCCCACCACAGGGCTTGCTGCCACAGCGTCAACACGAGCGTACCCCCGAGCAGGAGAAGATTGAGAAGAGGCGTCTCCTGCCGTACCACAAGCACATCAACCTGGAACTGCTGGAATGCGTCTACCTGGTGTCGGCCATGCTGCTGGAGATACCGTACATGGCAGGTGAGGCAGGGACCATGTCGTCTAAAATAGTCGCGCCAATAATCCATCGTCGTGCGTCGTCACACATGGACGAGATATTCCTGCAGCAATGTCATGGATTCGATCAATAAATCTTTAGTTTCGTATGGGTGAAAAATTCCCGCTGCGAAATGAAACAATTACATTTTTCTTAATAATGAGTCGCACATGGGTGAAAATTTCCACTGCAGCGTAAAACTATAGTAGCTTTTATCTAGATATATACACCAACAATAGCATGTTGAAATGATTTACTGCTTTGAGGTAATCTTTGTCCCATAAATTTGACATGTTTCAGTTAATTATTTTGGCCCAAAACATTTGACTCTAGTGATGTTTTTTTGATGTCATACCGGTTTGGTTTGGTGTGCGCCATTTTTAGGTAATTCAAAGCGCTAGATTGCTTTACTTGCAAACTACCCGGCAAATGTCTAGACTATGCGCAACGTTATCTGGTGACCGGTGCATTTTGGAAGTGAGCCGGCTTGCTTGAATTGCACTCTCGCAGTCATGTGACAAGGGCGTGAATCTTTTGACAAATCGAGTAGCCCATCTGTGTGATGCTCGTGAGTGTGTCTTAATTTTGAATGTCTTTATCTTCAGCCCACGAACTTGACGTACGCCGTCGTATGATCAGTAAGAACTTCCACCATGTGTTGAAGATGAGTGAGAGACAGAACCTGACCGGGCCCCCGGAAAGCATGAGGGAGCACGTAGTGGCCGCGTCAAAGACGATGAAGACAGGGGACTGGAAAGCCTGCAAGAACTTCATCATCAATGACAAGATGAATGCCAAGGTGGGTTGGAGAGTCAAGTCTCGTGTATTTAATTATTTCTTTGTGTTTATTTCTTATATAGTTTTTCTGAATGTTGCAAAAAAAGTCAATTTATTTTTATCTTTTGTCAAGGAAAGAAAGGTGCAGTTGTAGCTGCTAGCATAGGTAGATCAGTGGTCTGTTCCACAGAACAATTATAGCGCTACGAGAGTTGCAACTCTTGTACGTTTGCATGGAGCTGGTAAGGAGTTACGACCAGTTTTTAAGTACGATTTCATGCTCAACTCGCATATTGCTCTCGAATCCCAAGGCAGGTGTTGAGTTGAGCATGAAATCATACTCGAAAATGTTTCATAACATCGGGCCTAGTCTGTGCACAATTGCCGTCATGTTTAATCTGTACATAGACCAAGTAATTTCTTGCTATTGTAAAACCATGGTGGTACACCCTTATTTAGTGCAACCCTTACATGAAGCGTAGGCCAGGAATCTAATCTGCATTCCCATAATTCCTCATCACGTATTGGTGATAGATTAATAATAATGTGCATATTTATATTGTACCCAATTCGTGCTCAAAAGCATGGTGCTAGTGCTACAAAGATTCCTGCCATGTCGTTAAACAACTATTCAACTCACTCACTCATTCACTCACTCGTTCACTCACTCATTCACACACACGCACGCACGCTCGCTCGCTCACACACTCGCTCACTCACTCACATTCCCATCATCCCAGACCATTGTCTCTGTTTCAATCCTAACGCGTCTTCTTCCATTGCAGGTGTGGGATCTGTTCTATAACAAGGACACTGTGCGCGATATGATCACCAAGAAGATCCAGGAGGAGAGTCTGCGCACCTACCTCTTCACCTACAGCAGCGTGTACAACTCGCTGTCCATGGACATCCTGTCGGAGATGTTCGAGCTCAGCAAGCCCATCGTGCACTCCATCATCAGCAAGATGATCATCAACGAGGAGCTCATGGTACAGTACAGTAGTCGATGCAGATCGCAAATGGGCGAAAGATTCCCGCAGCGACGTTAAACTCCATAATCACTCACTCACCTGATGCAGAACATTATGGGGATGTTCCGTTCATCACAGTACAGTATTCGGAGTGCTCCGGAGACACCGTTTTAGCAAAGGAACAAAGCCGCACACTGTCCCTAACCTGTGCTGTCTGCTAGGAAGGTGGTGCAGATTGAACAGGGGCAGCACAGTAACACCACGCATCTAAGGGCACTCTTTGCCACCATTTAGCCGTGATGTAAGCGAAATAGGTCTTGAAAGCAGCTGTAAACCCCACTTCATAAAATAGGCAAAATATCGTTAAAACCACTGTACCTGAACAAATAGACACCATTCCTGCTGAATTGTTGAAACCCATATATTGCTGGCTTGCCACCTGACATAGTTGTCTCCCCTGTAGGCATCGCTGGATGAGCCGACCCAGACGGTAGTGATGCACAGGACAGAGCCGAGCCGCCTGCAGTCCTTGGCTCTACAGCTGTCCGAGAAGGTGGCCACGCTGGTGGAAAACAATGAGCGAATCATGGAGATGAAGCAGGGCAACTTCTACTTCCAGAAGTCTAGTATGTGGCCTTTACCTTTAGTACCAGTTTGTACCACAAGTAGACGCTTTGCCATTAGTACAAGTGCATATATTTTAGCATTAGTACAAGTACATATATTTTAACATTAGTACAAGTACATATATTTTAACATTAGTACAAGTACATATATTTTAACATCAGTACAAGTACATATATTTTAACATTAGTACAAGTATATATATTTTACATAAATGTTTTCACATCTGTACTACAGTAAATGTTTTACCATTAGTACTACTGTAGCTACAAGTAGATATTTTACTGTACATTATTTACTATTGGTTATACAGGTACATATTTTACTGTTAGTACTACAAGTACATTATTTACTATTAGTACTACAAGTATATGTTTTCTATTAGTACACAGATTTTAACATTACATTCCAATAAGTAATTCACTGAAAATGTAACTTGATTGATGAGTGAGTTTATTTTACAAAATATGAAACAATCTTGCAGTAATAAATTTGTATTGTTGTGTATTAAGATTATGCTTCTAGGTCTGATATTTTGTCTGGATAGGACTTTTCGTGTAAAGAAATACATGTTGCATCAACGTAATTGTTAAATACTAACATACATCCACTAACCAGACAGCCATGTCAAGAAGTTCTATTCCCCACCCCCTTACTTTTAACTTCCCAACCTTCAGTTCACCAGTAGGAGTTCAGTAGATATTTATGTGCTTGTTTTGCTTCCATTAATTTGCTGTCATTAAACAACCATCACTAATCTGCACACAGAAATGTTTTTGTGACTGGTAAGGACTTAATGTTGGTGGCGGCCGTCAAAATTGTTTGGTCGTTGGTTGTGGATGTCTCTATTCAGAAGTCCTTGTGGGTTACCTCCCCTCCCTAAACCCTACCCTCCAGCTTGTTTCCAATATTTTGTTTTGCTTTCACAATTCCTTTTTTTTATATCTTGTGTTGCTGTTTATAGCCACTTTTGAGATTATTTCCCTCATGTTGCGGCTTGTCGGTTTATGGCACGAGGAGACCGGCAATACTTGTAGTAAACTGGCTGGTATTTGTGAACCAAAGGAAGATTGCTGTACTGTGAGAGTTCAAATTTCACATGCAAACGTAACCCCATTGGCTAAGTAACCTGCTGATGTTCATGCCAGGCACTTAAGGCCCCAAGATAGCAATAATCTACCAGGCGGGTGGTATCGTGATTGTAGAATGTTGGGCTTCGGAGCCAAAGTGTCCACGTTCAAATCTGGTCCCAGGAATTCAAATCCTGTCCCGTTAGTGTTCGCGAATGTTAACTTTTCAACATGATCATGATAGGATGCAGTCTGTACCATGGCAATGCAGTTATCATCATTGGTTTGGTTCATCAGTACCAGCCAGTGTTCATCATTGGTTTGGTTCATCAGTACCAGCCAGTGTTCATCATTGGTTTGGTTCATCAGTACCAGCCAGTGTTCCCGGGTTTACTGCAACACTCAGCGCTATAGATGTTGCAGGTTTCTTCCTGCTATAAACTGATAAGCCGTGATGTAAGTGAAAGAATCATGAAAACGACTCTAAACCCCCAATTAAAAAAATTACGATTTCGCTAATAATCCAAGAAATAGTAAACAGAAAATATCCAATGTAGGATTATAATGGTGGACCAAAATTATCGGTATTATTAATCCGGAATGTAGCTCGGTATGTAATACTACAAGACTGGTAATGAAACCCTGCAGATGTATTAAATTTCCCCCTATTTGAGGTACTGGTGAAGGATAACTCCACTGCTAAAGTCCTGGATACAATCCTAGATCTAGCGGTCCTACGTCTGGTGATCTCGGGCCTGGTTTATACTTCGTTTTGGTTGATTCTCGGTTGATATTTTGTTAGCACTATCTTGATAATTGCTCGATTGATAATACATTGTGATGACGCTTTGATAATGGTGTGTAACTTTGGAGAAAAGAGAATCCTTATCTGTCCATCTACCATTATCACTCATCCAGTATCATGTGATAGCATTCACCTTCCTTTGAAGTTGAGAACAGATCACTGCTGTTACTGCAACCGTATCTTTTTAATGCTAAAGAGCTGTAAATCAAATTAAAAATTACTAATGAATTTTTGGTTATCTCCCAATTACCTTTTAAAAAGACGTGATAAATGCATTATTTGCCATTCATGAACTGTAGTAGACATGCTTGTCCACAGATAGGTCTTTCACTGTGCAGGTAGTAGGGCCAGTTTAAAAGTCATGAAAGTGAATACATAGACATTGTAATAGTATCTTGTTCCACACCAGAACAAAAAGAACATTTTAATAGTTTGTCCAACTTTATATTAATAGTAAATTAAATGACAATTTTACCAATGGAATCTTTTATAGAAAATAAATATAAGCAAAAATAAATAGTTTGATATCAGCAATGTTGTGTAAATGTATATAAGACCAAATATTGGTGTAAAAGTCCAAGATACATGGCTAAATCTGTTTTGCTTGTTTGCAGATAACCAAGGCTACCAACAGAATCAGAATTGGAGTAAGTACCTTTTTAGCAATAATAGCAAATTTTACAATTATTGTAATGTTGTTATAGATTGAATAATATGATCCCTCCTATCCTCACATTTGTTTTTGCAATGGATTATTTGTTCTGTAACACACATTGTAAATGTCAGTATTGTGGTTTATTTGTGAAATTTCATTTTCAGATCGCAGAGATTGGGACAACCAAAACCAAGGTGGATGGAGTAAGTCCATTTGATATTGATATTTTTTATGGTGAGTTCTACTTTCAAAAAAGAGGAGTTAGCGTTGATGCTGACACTTCCTGATGTCAATTCTGCTACGCAAGAGATACAAAAAGAAGATATAAATATAGAACTTAGTGTAGATGCGTTGGCACTCAAAGGGGATAAAATCACTTTTGAAGCATTGGATGCTTCTTTTGCCAAAGTGTTGGACAAGAAAAAACCTATCAATGTGCGTATTGACAAGGATGTGACTTACCAGAGGGTTACGAGGTTGTTGGATTTGTTGAATAAGCATGGGCTGAACAATTTGGCTTTGGAGAATATGAAAGAGAAATGACATTAAAGTACATCAATCATTATCCTGTGCATCTGCAAGAACAGGTGTGGGGATTGATAAAATCAGAGAAACTAGGCTCTTTTATTCTCTCAAAATATCCTAAAAGACACACGCTTCAAACGGATAAATCTTTATATGACTTTACAATCAACTTAAAAAATAGTTATTTAAAAAAATCTCCACCTTTATCAAAAGTGCTTTATGATGGCAAGATAAATATCATCAATCACGCGCTGGGTACACATACCTTTATCTCACGGGTGCAAGGTGGGAAGCTCAAAGCAAAAAATGAGATACGCGTGGCTTCTAGTTTTAAATCTATGCCTCAAGAATTTTTGCAGATGATTATCGTGCACGAGTTGGCGCACTTTAAAGAGAAGGAGCACAATAAAGCTTTTTATAAACTTTGTGCGTATATGGAGCCTGATTATCATCAGCTAGAGTTTGATACGAGGCTTTACCTGACATATATAGACCTTTGTGGTAAACTCTATTAATTCACAAATAATACACAATCAACCTCTATCATGATAGTATAATATACATAAGGAATAAATATGAAAAAGATACTTATCATGATAGCACTAGCACTCAGTGTGCAGGCTTCATCAGCGAAATACGATGTCAATTTTAGAGGTATGACGCTTGGAGAAGTGACAGATATCTCTACGGTAAAAGACCTCTATCTTAAAGCAAAGGTG
>JAUTBT010071199.1:0-13685 GCA_032361225.1 Lepetodrilus schrolli
CTCATGCCCCCCACCCCCTGTGCATGTTTCAGTTTCACTACTGACACTATCCCAGCAGTCTCATTCGAGAACAGACGTGCAGTCCTAAGAAACCTCGCCTTGTCAGATACGTTTTTTTATAGAATGTGTCTAGTCAGTAATATCTTCGATGAGTTTCTTCCTTTGCATGATTTGTTCGAAAGTACAGCTTTGCAAGTAGCGGTCAGCTCAATTGGGATATTGGTTCTTCATTTGAATCCCACTAGGGAATGGTTTTCTGGTTTTACTTACTGGATAAGGGTGGGGTTGCATGCAATGTCTGTATTCGTATCATGCGAGCTTTTGTTCCACTAGATACAAAATGTGGGTCTGTACATATTCAATCAGATGCAGCTCATTGGTCCTGCTATGATACAATGATTGCTCCAATGTCATCTCCCACAATAAGCACACACGGAAATTCCAGTGAAATACTGTGAAAATATACGATAACCTTTAATTACTCTCGGGTATGACACGTGTACACAAAAACGTATTTTTTTATTAAAACCATGAAACTTGTCCACGGATGCCATCCCATAATCAGAAGTAACAACTGTGTAACCATCAACATGGACATGGCTAAAACCACATGATTTTTGTTGTTATTATGTATATATACCAATTAGTCTACGTTAATTGTACAACACCAGTATTAAATCTTTAGATCTAATTTATCTGGAAGCATATATTTTTTTAGGAGTTTGGTCAGTGTCATGGAGAATAAAACACAGGAACAACATTCAAGCATTGGTGTGGCAGACTGGACAAGTAGTCATCACACTGTAGCAAATAACTAGTTTTGCTAACGCATTATGCAGAAATTCTGTGAAATTTTAAGAAAAATTATGTAGGTCAGGATGCTCTAAGACTTCAGTTCCAGGGATTCCGTGGACCCTTGAAAAGTCTTAAAAATCATAACTTTTCTGTTGAATGTCTTAAAAAGGTCTTTAATTTAATTTAAGTTAAGGTGCATGATGCACAGAGATGTCCACTGCTCCGATTTTTGCGAATTTTCATTAAAAAATAGCACTCCGAATGCTGTGCAGATTTTTAGCTAATAAATAGTCCAAATTTGTTTTTATGTGTTAAGTCTGTTAAGATACATGTATACCTTCAAGGCACAGTCTGTAAACAGTGAAATATCTCTGAAAATGATATAGAAATACATCAGTAACTGTTGCCAGAGATCGTCTCTAAAAGCGGAAGTGTCAACACTATTAATGCCCTGTGAAATAAAGTCCTTCTACCAGTGTATTTTTTAATTTGATTTAATTTTTTTTTAAAGAGACCTCGATCTAAAGTGAATTAAATAAAATATGATGGATTGGGAGATGGCAATTTTAGATTATGAGCTTATGTATGTTAATCTATGAATTATCTAACTTTGCTAACTTGGAACAACAACTGGGAAAGAAGATGGATGAACTGAAAAACTTGCCATAGATGACCACACCACATTATCTGGACTCATGATTTATTTTTGAAGCACTGGAATAAAGTTGTGAAAACACTAACCTAGTATATAATATCAGTTATTCGAACAATTAAAATAACTCCATTTCCATACCAAGTTTACAGACATTTATTTTAATTCCTTCATTGTATTTACATTATATATCTGTATGTAAAGCAGTTCTCGCAATCTTAAACAAAAGTGTAAACGTAATGTCTCATGATGATCATTAGTAATTCAAATATAGGTCTTAAATGTTCTGAAAATCTATCTTGAAAAGTCTTTAAAAGGTCTTAAATTTGATTGTCTGGAAGGTGCAGGAAGTATTCGCCCATGTAGGTCTATAGCAATTAAGTTTGAGTTCCCATATGGAGGCCTCTAAAAATTAAGTTTGAATTCTCCCATATATAGGTCATGGCCTTTTGGACAGTTTTGAATTCCCCAATATGTAGGCTAGAGCCACTAGGACTTTTGAACCACGTTTCATAAACACTGTAGAGCAGATGGGACCAAACCCATTAACGGCGTATATATTGAATGTAAAACCGTCCCAGCTAATGAGCATTTCCCCGTGCTAGACAAACAAAGCCTGTGCAAGGTAATCAACACTAATTACAACTGGACCAACCCCGTGATTGCGAGAGAGGTAAATAGAGTTATGTACTCCCACTCAAATCCAACACCCCTCTCTAGTAGAACTGCCCGAGCTCTCTAGTAGAACAGCCCGAGCTCTCATGCCCAACAAGCTATGCTGGCACCCAATGATCGTGCTGTTTTGGCACCGATGATCGCATGCCGAACGCTTGTCAAAATACAAGCGTTGACAGACTCGGGGGGCAGAGAAGATCTGTTTCTGTTTCACGTCGCGATATATCTGAGAATTGGTATTCCGGGCAGTGACAGACAGCTTCTGCTCTGTCATACTCGATTGAGGCATTGAATACAACGACTAGCACAGAACACATCTGTCATTGCAATCCAGGAGATAATAATAATTAGGAGGGTTTTTTTTCCTCGACGCTATTGCAGATGTTTTCACACTGTCTGAGAGTCTGATAATGCAAATAAAGCGATTCCTGTTTTTCCAATTTGTATGTGTTGTATGCTTGTTTGCATTGACAATTTGCCGAAATGAGTACTTGATCCATATGCATATATTTAGATACATGGAATTTCAAGCTAGCCAATCAAGAGTAATATTTTGTGTTTGTGACCGAAGTAGTCTTGAACCGAAATGTTCCTCAAAGGCGTATTGTTAGGTTTTCTATGTTAGTAATTTCTATGGATGTTGCAGAGTAAATAATATGGAATGGGACTATTCTAACCAATTTTGAATCTGAAAATGATAGTTTTCGAGCTGAAATATTAGCACTTTTCCTCGAAATTGACTGGGAAAAAAATGGGTGCTGATATGACCATGGCATGTAATATATTATCTTTAGGCAATATAGCCAACTTTTCCACGTAACTGTGGAACTGTTTTACTAGCGTTCAGTCAGTAAAATAATGTCTCCGCGCGTTGATCGACTGATTGTGCCAAACAGAATACAGGAGAATATTTACCGTCATTAAATTCAGCGTGTAGACTGACAATCTACATGAGGTGTCGGCAAAGTGTCTTGTTACTGTGTAGGTCTCCTCGCTGAATTGTACAAACCAATACATGGAATTTCCTGACCTTGGCAATTGAGTGGCAAAGCCAGGTCTTGAAATCTGGTTGAAAGCTAGCTTCAAATTATCTGCATCTGTTCTGCTGGTTCTTCAATTTCCGAGATACTAGCTGCCATTGTCTTTAAATATCAGTTAAATTATGGTTATCTTTGCTGAATTAATATATCATTTGGGCAATAATAGTTGTTAGATGAAACTGAAACATCTACATTCATTTTCTCACAAAAAAAACTCTTAACCTATTTTGAAAATATGAAAATTCATAACGGCTATTTTGTAAATGAAACTGAAAATGAAAAATCTTTTTTAAGTCATTGCTGGATAAGTTTGATCTATGTGGCATGCGAGCAACAGTACATCCCGAGTGCATTCTGATTAAAATTACTGCCTTAAATTAAATGGTATCTCTACTACTATCCGTTGATCTTTCCAACTTTAAATTGCGAGAAAATTCAATTATGCTATCCTTCCAGCTTTCTATTTAATTAATCCTACGTTCAGAAGATCCCTTCTCTGCGAGGAAGTCTCCATGCCAGCTAACGGAATGTCCACTGGGGCTGCAGCTAAGAACATACCAACTCTCCGACAGTCCGACTGACTTTTAATCGCTGAGATAAAAGTATCAGTGTGCCCAGCCTGTGTGCTAATGTCAGAAAGTAATTACTGACGTCCCCTCTCAGGGTTTTTGCAGGCTGTTCTGCTCCAGGTTTTAATACTCGCTGCCCACAACTGATGATGTAGCCACGAGGGAAAGAGGGGGGGGGGCGGTATCAGCAATCAATTAGCCAGTTTAATGGCCTTATTATGCCTCGTCCTCTGGGGCTGTTCATCGCCAGCTGAGTACACATGGTCCAAAGATTCCGTTTCCATTTGGGTTTGTATATCCATATTAATCTGAATTGCCTACATGGTTACTATTATATTAATTATTAATTAGTACTAATGGCATTAACCCTCTCCATGATGAAGGCAACCGGAGAGCAATGCCTGTGCATAATCCGGCAGGGAGAGGGTTAAACAATAATTTACTATTAATGTAAATGGCCAAATATTTATCGGATGTTGCCGTTTACATTCTCCATTTGTCGTATTTACCAGTTTTGACAATTAAGGGAATATTTATCTAATTTTAAGTATTCACCCGTGTTATGGATACATATTGAGAAATATGTTATTGTATTTAATACAGCATAGGACTGTCACAAAGTCCATCACTGAATATTTTAATCTGTTAAATTTAATTGGTTAATGTTTTAAGAAGAGAGTATTATTGCTGATAGCGCAGTGTGGGTGTGTCTGTGTCGGACTACAAAACTGATGGATCAAGTTTGAATCCCATCAGCAGTTCCTGCATCATCAAACAGTCAAGTTGTGCATTCATGGAACTTCATTGTAATATATATGTGTGCATCGGGAAGAATTATCATCCTTGGTTCATCTGTAACAGCCAATGGCATTGTAAAACAAAGTTTTGCCTGTTCACCTCGTGTCATAAACCGATCACCACCAGATCACTGAACTACCATGAAATATGGTATAAAAATTATATAAAAATCTATTACTCGCCAGTAAATGCAGTACAACAGCCATAGTCCTTACAATATGAGCCCCGACAGGCTATAATCACGATGCGAAGCCTCAGGGCCACACCTGATTTGTAATTGTTTAAAGGGGGTCAATCTCTCGTGAATGACGAGATTGAATGAGCGCAAAATTGCCAGGCAACAGAAAGAAATGGCTTTTCGTTCTGCCAGAAAGTAAGGCAGACTTCGGGGCATGTATTGTGATGAAGGAATAAATGGAGACATTAATATTTGATTGCCCGTTTTTCGTTTGACCTCCAGTTATCTATCGGCATAGCGTTAACAGTCGACCTTAAGAGCCATAGATCAGTGGTTCAAGCCCCAGCCGTGTTAGTCAATTCTGAGAGCCATAGATCAGTGGTTCAAGCCCCAGCCATATGAGTCAATTCTGAGAGCCATAGATCAGTAGTTCAAGCCTCAGCTGTATGAGTCAATCCTGAGCCATAGATCAGTAGTTCAAGCCTCAGCTGTATGAGTCAATCCTGAGCTGTAGATCACTGGTTCAAGCCCCGGCTGCATCATACGAAAAGAGATGGCACTTGTTGATACCTGGGACTTGCTGGGACTGGTCAGCTTGGAGTCGGTTATTACGGCTTGGGTTCAAACCACTTATCTATGGCTCTGAGTGTAGACTTTTACAGCTGGGGCTCAAACCACTGATCTAAGGTTCTCAGGGTTGATTTTCACATTCCATGACCTTGTTCTTGTCATATAATCTTTCACAATGTTTTCAATACCTGTTATAAAATGGAAACCTTATTACATATTCATGGGGAAAATATATATTTTGTTATCTACAAATATGACATGTCCATATACAGTAAGGCCAATAAATTTGACTAACTAAATTATTACCCAATATATTCTCTTTGAAGTAGCAAGAAAACATTTTCAGTGTTTGTGACTTCAAGCAACCTATGATTTGTTTCATTTCTTCATGGACCCATTGACTTCTGTCCACTAGGATGACTGTAACTGTCTTTCCATCAGCAGGTTATGTGGGTTGAGATATTTCTTGAAATATTAGTGTCCTTGTTCTATCAGACCTTTGACATGTGACATCCCTGAATGCTGGGTAATTAAGTTGGAAATGACATCTTACACCCCAAGAGAATTAACTATTTTTTGGTTTAATGAAGCGATAATGAGATTATGCACAGCATACACGGTTCTTAGGCTATTGGCAATTTAAAGTTGCTCTTGCTCTCTGTGTCCTTATATTACAGTACTATCATGTTATTACCCCAAAAAAATAATTTTGCATTGGAAGGTACAGTAATTGCTGTAATTAATTAATGGAATTTTTATATGAATGTTTTGTATTATGAAATGTTTTGAGATTGATTCCAAAGTTGTTCATTCTCTGATACTTACACTAATATAAGCTCATTTGAGAAGCACTATGCTGGATGTCTGCACTATACAAATGTCTATATGTGTGTGTGTGTGTGTGTGTGTGTATGTATATGTATGTATGTGTGTATGTATGTATGGTATGGTATGGTATGGTTTGTAAGTATATATAGTTAAGTAACCTTCTTCCTGCTGGAGAGAACAAGAGATGCCCACGAGAGTTGTGGATGTGAATTATCCAGCAGGGAAACGGTTCGGCACAATACCAGCTTATCAAGAAGTACACAAATACGCTTCTAGCGTGCTTGCCAATCCTCCTTCAATCCCGCTACGACACAAAGCAATAATTCAGTCAAACATTTCTAATAAAATGTATTTAATTCGCATATATACCAGCTTACGTTTACTTCCTATTCCTCTGTTTCAGAAAGCTGGCCCGAGGAAGAAGTGTATTGCATGCAAGGTGGTCGTCCATACAGCATGTATTGCGGTCCTCGAGCAGGTGAGGCCTTCATTCTTGGGCCATGTAGCAACTCTAGGACCATACAGTATGTCCTATCTAGGACCATATGTCCACTGTATGTGCACACTCACATGTCCATTCCATTCCCATGCAGTATGTCAACTCCAGGAAAGACACCTTTTAGGACCCTATGTTCATGTCATGTCATGTTCATGTCATGTCTGCTCTATGATTAGATACCCATTTTAGGACCAGATGTCCATTCTGAGACCAAATAAAATGGCCCAAGATCGCACATCATAGGACCACGCATTTTCTCTAGAAGCATATGTTTCTTCTTGAACCACACACCCAATCTGGGACCGCATATATACTACCCTTAGTCTGTGTCACAACCTGTTCTCACCAAAATCCTCCTATTCTAAATGTCCCCTTAGTCTAATACTACTCTGGGACCAGATGCAATCAAAATATGCAAAATATTGTATCTGAAATGTGTCTAAATTTGACATACAAATAAGCTGACTTATTACTTTTACATCAATGTCATCGTTGACCACTGTTCTTTATCTCTGACATGCAGCAAGCCCTTGGTATATCGCAGAAGTTGTGTGTTGATTTGCATTGTGCAAGCAGTAAAACCATCCACATATATTGTATTGAATTTTAGAGGATTCAAGCAAATTCAGAGACGCTAAGTGGTTCTGACAATGAAATTCGCAATGGTGTCATGAGGAGTCAGATTATTGTGGTTACTCTGAGCATTAAAGACCTCTGACCAAATGCCCAGAAGTTCTTGCAAAGATCAGTAGTCATGATCAGTAGTCCTAATTCTGTTTTATGTTCAGTTCCATCACTGGCAACCTAGTTACAGCAATATTTCAAGAGGAAAGAGCACGAATAATTATGTAGAACCCTTGTAGTGTGTTCTTACGACTGCTCAGTATTATCAGATTTCAAATTTGTCATTTATGCTTTGGAATGAGACAAGAATGCCAGTAAGTACAAGAATGCCAGACATATCAGTTTTGATAGCCGCCATAAAAATTCCTTGTGACAATCTCACAATTAATCTGGTATGTACTACAAGACTTGCTTGTATGGAGCATAGTGCTGTGATACTATCATGTAGTTTCTCTGACCTATTTTGCTCATTTGAAATTTGTGTCAAATTCAAGGTTCAATAAAATATTTGTGCATCTGTGTGTATTCCAATAAAATGTAATTCTATTGTTTTAAACAATAACTTTTCTTCTGGGATGGAACTGTCCATTTCCTATCAAATTTCCTCAGTATTTCGAATTCAGGAATGTGTGTTGTGCAATTCTTTTCCCTTTTATTTATTTTGGGTTTGACCACCAAGGAGTAGAATGTATCCATGGTCTGTGTTCATAGTTTGAATATTGTGACATTCAGATCAAAATTATTCATCTATTCATTTACAAAATGTTCCAATGTCAATCAAACTGACTGTAAATCTGTTTGGATGGTTTTAGACACGGCCACTTGCCACAGGGTGGTGCATCTGTAATGTTCTTGTTTTATTACTTACCCCCACCACCACCACCTAGAGTATTGATACATCACCCCCACCACTTCCCAGGGCATTGGTGCCACTACTACCACTGCCACCTCCTGGTGGTATTGGTGCCTGTACTAGCTACTATGGTATTACCTCTACCACTAACCATCTCCTGGAATATTGGTAACTCTACTCCAACCATCTCCTAGGACATTGGTACATCCCTCCAGCCATCTCCTGGGGTAGTGATACCTCCCTCCAACCATCTCCTAGGACATTGGTACATCCCTCCAGCCATCTCCTATGGTATTGATACCTATCCTCACCACTTTACAGGGTATTGGTATCTCTCCTCCAAACATCTCCTGGGATATTAGAACCCCACCCCCACCCCCACACCCACACACACACACTTCACACCCCCACACACCCACCACCTCCACCCCCCACCCCACGTATTGGTGCTTCATCATTACCAACACTTCCTGGGGTTTAATTCTACGGTACAAAGCACACACAGACCAGTTTTTGTGTTCAGACCAGACTATTGTCCACTTTAATTAAGTTTGTCCTTTTCCTTTTTGTCCTTTCATTTACCTAAACATGATTTGCGGCTCTTGAAGGCATTCAGTATGCATGGGCAATATAATTGCTTCCATGTGTGTTTTAAGAAGAGAAAAATGTTAATGAATCACTTTTTTAAAATGTTTACCTTGGTCCTAAAAAGAATGACACAAAGGCAACAAATATTTTATGCTTCTTTCTCAGTTGGAAAAATTAATTAAACACATTTTTTCTTGGTACCTTGGTTCTTCAAAGACATTACCACAATGGCAATGAATATTTGGTATTTGTTTCCAAGTTGAAAATAATAATTTTGAAATATGCCGAATCAATAAACAATCATACGACGTGTTGTATAAATCAATAAACAATCACAAGACCTGTTTTATCAATCAATAAACAATCACAAGACATGTTGTATAAATCTTGATGCCCAAAAAGAATGAGCTGATTGATTAATGTGCTCGGGTTAGCATTGAATGAATTTACTCTTGGCTTTGATGCAGAGAAATCCCTGTGTCCGAAGAACCGAATATGATGGCTTTGTGTGAGGATGTTACTTAGTGTATTTGAGCATTGTCTCGGCCGTCACGTCGGAGTGTTGGGTGCGTCTGTCTAAAAGATAAACTCATTTCCTGATGCTATTTCTACATGGAAACGTGAAAGGAGATGTCCATTATTGATATTTGGAGGTAATGGCTACATTCTCATGTGTAAAGTCCTTCACACCTCAGGATTCCAGCGAGTTAATTGTCTCACGTCATGATGGCAGCCAGATAGACTTAGGTAAAGCTAGGTAATCAGCGATATGAAGTATTAGGCATGGATCTCATTGCATGTACACAACCAGGACGTGACTCTCCTACTTGTACGTGAGCTCTAGAAGATAGATTCCCATCGCCAACATCAAATCAGCTTTGTGTGTTCCATTGGCACCTTTAAACAGATTATTTCTCAATACAGTCTCTTCATTTTTTTTAAAATTAAAAAATAATAATTTGTTATAAAAAATATGTAAAATCAAAATCTGTTTGATTGATTAGTCTTTGGTTCCTTGCTTCTTCTTTTTTGATTAAATGGTAATAAATCGGAATGTTTAACGGTTTGTAGTTTTGTTCCTTGAACTGTTTTATGTAAAGACATATGGTATTGGAAGATTTGAGGACCTCCCTCTGAAGATGTAGTTTCTTCAACATGAGCACCAGCCAATGAGATATAGATGTCACAGCGGAGAAGAACCACATCAATTCCAGTGATTTCAACTCTCTATTGTAAAAATCTTCATTGCCTATTTGTACGACCATATGTCCATTGTCAACTTGTCTTTGACAGACAGCGTAAGAACCCCCTCACTGCCATTGAATCCATCTCTCTATTGTCGGATTCATATTGCCTATTTAAGGACCATATGGTCATCAACTTTGATGGGAGCATTCTGTGGTCCTACAATGCAGCGGTTTTCACATACTTCAATGAAAGTGCCGCACGTTTTTCATTGGCATTGCGTACTTCAAGGGAATTGGCCCTATCACATGTGCTCCTATGAACACTTCAATGCCCCATCTCGTGTGTCAATATTGATATGAAATATTTATTTAAGTACACACACTCATATCCTGGTCGATGTGGAAATGGAGATCCAGGGTATTTGCTGTCAACTCTATCCAAATGAAAACGGACGTTTTGGAGATTGCATGCCAGGGGTACTTGTTTGGCTGGCAGCTTCTCATTGAAGCATTTTCATGGATTTCATGATCTCTGTGTTTTTTTTGTTTTTTGTTTTCTTTAACGGGCCATATCGAGAATGTGGCTTGTGAAACTTGTTTTCTTTCTATTCAACATTGATAGTAGACTGCAAAGATGGCATCCAGTTTATAGTATTAAAGAATAGAAAATGCAGAACCAATGAGCTTTGTACAGTGTTAAAATTAGTGCTTAATTTTCAATATATATATATTATCGTGGAAATCTCAGACATTTCGTATTTTGAATAAATTGCTATATCTAGGGGAATTGCGAGAACTAATCGAGTGTTTTAGAAGTAAGTATCGAAATAGAAATGTATATTGGAATTTTTGTGTCATTTTCTTGAAAATGTTAGGATTGTCCTCAAATAGGACTACAGCTATGCAGGACAGTGCCGAGAACAACCTGAACAAACCTGAACAAACCTGAACAAACTCCTACAGGTCATATTCCTTGGAAATAATGGTTGATCTTCGATCACATCTTTAACCGTTGAAGATGGTGTAATCACTGAGATGACAGTGTTACTCTGCTTGATGTGGATATAGACGACATGCCGTCCTCTAATCACCGATTTCTGAAATATGTAAACAGTTAGAAGACAACAAAAGAAGACTTGGTCAATATCTCGCCAAGAAGCAACTACCAGTCTTTTGTATCCTCTAATTTGAACTGGTGTTTGACATTTCTGTAATGTACGGCTAAACTAGAATAACGTGTCGAGTAAGAGCTCTCAGAATTGTTTCTTCAATGACTACAAAGGCCACCTCTAAAGCCTCTTACATAAGGATGCCTGCAATTTTATCCTAATAAATCATTTATCTCATGGTACGAGACATTAAGAATTCTTAACAAAATATTCCCTCGCTATAATAATATTTAAAAAAATACATATAAAAAGAAACCATAATAGATTGGCCGAGTCCCTAAAGGAGATTTCACAAGATTGCTATTCAATGGAACAATTCCCTCTGTTCCAATTTCATTGCACAAATAGCAGAAAAAATAGTATCATATTTATTACAAAATAAATATGCCCCATGTAACTATTCATTTCCAATATTTCAACTGCAACTCATAAAAAACTCTCAGAGACTGCTATCCTTGGTTTAGCCCCCCCTTGTCTGTGGTCGGAAATGATGTTTCATATCATAATGGGTTAATGTGTGCATCCAATTGTCCGAGATCTACATGTCACATGAAGTTAGCGTGACATTCAGTCCAATATGTGCACCGACTCACCTTCACCCATGTATATTTACGAACAATCTGGTGTCACACAATCTGGTGTCACGAACAATCTGTGACAAAATCTGTTGTCACATGAATTCTCGTCAACAGGTCAACATATCACCATACATTATGTATACATGTGTACACATATACAGAATCCATATGCAGATCATCTACACTAAATAAGGCCTTACATGATTTATTATTTTATCCACAGTTTCTGTTTGTTCACAAAAGTATATTTCGTAATTTTATTTTTTCGTGTCGTAGATCTTTTAATAATGGGTTGTACTTTGTGTTTTGTGTATGAGCCCGTGATATAATTGAAGATGACAACAGATACATTGGAGGTTTTGTTGTAGTGTAAAACTAAGTGGGTGGCAGAGATCCCACATAATGGATAGCTTTGTGCCACAAATGACATCTTGTGCTGTCACTAATGTATTTACCGAAATTTTATTCCACTGCTGGACTTCTTGTAGTAATGTATCATCGGCCGGCCATTGCTATCGTGGGAATGTGTTTCTTCATACGAGATAACTTCATTCTTGCTGCCGTTTTCGGCTATTATTGGAAACGAGATTTGAGTCCTTCCATTTCCCTATATTTCTCTCCCCCCTCCTTCCCTCCCCTCTCCCTCACCAACCAATCCCTCAAATGACAGGGGCACCATTGGCGACAGAATTGTGATTTGGATGAAATTGACAATGACGGGTAGAGATATACCGCGGCTATAGACAATGGACAAATCAGGAACATTTTGTAATGGAAGCTAAAATTCACCTACCCAAGGGAATGAAGCATTAATTTTGGACCACTGATTTAATCTGGATGAATATGCTGTTATGTTGTCATGGTTTTGATGACGCACGTTGATTTCTATGATGATTTGATGGTCATTAGCGTCCAATAACTTTAGTATTTGTCATCGATGGGTTCACTGTAGTGCTACATACAACTTCTTTTTTGTTGTTGACTATTTGAAAAATAAATAAAAATAAAGATATACTTTTACTTTTGTTTTAAAACATAATTTTGTTATGCCTTTAACCTTGTCCAAATTGTATCACTGTTCAATATGGATCACCTCTAGTATAAAGGAAATTAACTAGTCTCGATGACATTCTACCACTACCTATGAGCAGAGGTTCTATATTGCATGTGTGGTAGTGGGGGTGTCGGGGGTGGGGTGGGGGGGGGGGGTTGTATTGGGGGCAGAGAGGGAGTGCAAGAATGGTTCTATCCATGACCCCACAACCACATTGTACCGATTATTCTAGTTCATAGATATCATCCTTGATGTATCTGTTTCAGTCATGGTTGCTACAGGTTTGCCTCCCATACCACCATGCTGTGGACATTAAAAGTAGACCTCAATTTACTCCTTCCAACTCTCCTACACCATGTCATCTCACCCACTTCATGACCCACAACATCGCAACACCTCCCAAATCAACTCCACCCCAAAGCCCAATCACCAATAAGCAACACCCAGACCTTCATCCACGCAATAATCCACTGTATCACAGCAATACCACCCAAATCCCCACTCCAATGTTCCACTTCAATCGCTAACACCCAGAACTTATTCCACACAATGATCCACCATACCACAGCAACTCCCAAATTTCAACCCACTTATCCCTACTTTCTCCACCCAACACCCAACACCCAGAATATCACCCATACAATGACCAACAATTTCACAGCAGTACCCAAAAATCTCAACTCCCTCATCCCCCATCCCCAATCCCCACCCATGTATACACCCACCCACTCCCATCCCCACTACAATCTCACTCAACCCTTTAACTACATATGTGTCTATATTTAAATTTATTTATTGCTAGGAATCTCCGCAAGCCACAAAAATAAGTAAATCATTCCACAACAACTGTATTCCTTATACCACTCCTTGCACAGATTCAGCACAAAACCCTCCTCCACTCTCAGAGTGCCACACATTCAATACCCTCAACCACTACAATTGATCTGTACTTAACTTGAAAGACTCTCTCTCTCTCTCTCTCTCTCTCTCTCTCTCTCTCTCTCTCTCTCTCTCTCTCTCTCTCTCTC
>JAUTBT010071210.1:0-13684 GCA_032361225.1 Lepetodrilus schrolli
GTGCTTCGCGCGCAAATACTATACTAGTAGAGGACGACTAATAATTGTAATACTATATAAACAAGCGTCTACTGAAAGACTAAACAATAAAGATATATATTAGATGAAATACAAAGCAAATACTAAAATACCAACCCTGCTACACATATATAGAGCAATCGTGTACTAGTATATGAACATTGTTTAGGCGGTTCTACATACATAGCGAGGTAAACTAATTTTCTAACAGGGAACAACTTTCTGAAATGGCCCACAAGTTTCAAATCCAGACTGTATTACCACCCAATTGTTACAAATGCAAAATCAGCGTTGAAAATAAAGTTATACGGAAAACCACTCTATATTCGTCTGACGTTTCTACAAATGAGGTATAATGTTCCCGATTTGATACCACGAGCCAATGTTTAGTGGTTGATTTCTTAGTAAGAGCAATTTGCATTTCTCAGAGTCTCTTCCCGTGGGTCTATTATTGAAGTAATCCCGGGCTTGCTGGGAGCAAGGGAAGTGTTCAGCCATGACAAACTATTGAAGCCGTCATTTCTGTAGCCTACTCAGCCGGCCGCACCAACATCCTCGTATGTACTGTGCACACAGTCATGGCTCTTGAGAAATAACTGCCTTGTCAATTTTAACGTTACAAGGGTCATAAAACGTCGCAATGCACAAGCCAAAAGCACCTAGCTTCACTGATACGGCTTGAAACAGTACATATTTCTTCTTAATTCATGAGGAGGACACTTGCCCGCCAATCGATTCGACCAGTAAAGAGATGAATTGAGCGCTCATATTGACTGTCTTTGGAAACATTGTCGGTGTTTTAATCGCGTTAATTGGTAGTAAACTTGACAATTCTTTTCAAGTGAATTTCTTTTTGTTCAACCTTTTGAAATGTATGAAAATAACATTCTCAATACTTCCTTTTCATGTTGAAATTCTGATGTTGCAAAAACATTATCCTCGTGAAAAAAGGGACGTGTCTGCAAACTATCTTTATTGATTTGTCAATTATGTAGGGATTACTTGCTTCAGTAACTCTACTATGATTGCGATGTGTGATCAAAGCGAAGTTACGATAGCAAATATAACACGTGTGCATATCATCAGTCGCTAATGTTTCGCAAGTAATTGTTTGCCAAATCTTTCACTTATACTAAAAAAAAGGGTTTTAAATTAATTTAAAGATTGGTACCGCCAAACCTCCTTAACACTATGTGGTTCATAAAGCAACAATGTCACTCAGTTTAATACTCGCATGTCCAGAAATTAAAGACCGTAAGTACAAATCAATATTGTTATTTTTGCTACAGTACACTGGTAGTTGCGGCTGGTAATGGGTCCTAAGAGTGACGTATTGCAATGATGGATCCACTCTCGTAGTACCAGGAAGCCCAGAGACAGTCCTGGTGGTTGGAAAGCCAATGAAACGTCAAAACAATTTTCTGAGAAAACTCTTTCCAATGTGATTTCCAATTCCCTGATTCCAGTGCATAACCTCTGCCGATCCGGGCGCTATTTGTGGATAAAAAATACATTTCTGAAAGCGAGCCTACTACTAGCAGATTATAATAGGATGAGGAAGACCTCATCCAATCTCCAGAGAAAAGAAATCAATTAAGGAATATTGAATCTAAAATTAAGGTGTTGGGAGAACCTTCTGTACAATGACTGCTATATTTCTGACTGTGACACTCTGGGATAGGATGTCTGGCCTAGTCTGTCAGGCAACATCCTATTACTGGTTGCATAAGAGACCCTCAGACCTACCCAGTCATGCACGAACTATCAATGCCACGACTTTCATTTCATGGTACTGATAATGTAATGCAGAAGACTGTCGCCTAAAGAACATTATAATTTTCTTTCAACTATATTAATGAAGTGGTAAAACTTCACACGGATGAAATAGTTTACAGTAGGAACCTGATATAACTATATCCAATTCTGATTTATCATTGCGTGACTTTATTTTCGTAAAGCAAACCTGAATCTCAATTAAATAACACCTCGTCTAGCCATGCGATACCTTACTACTATTGAAGAGGAATCACAGAGAGACTAACGAGTCTGTCTGCTCCACGTCACCTAATCGACGTATTATCAGCCGGCCCTGTTCGCCAGATTGGTCCAAATAGTTCTATTTCACGCCAATATCAACAAGTACATGAAGCGATCTCAGGACAACGATAAATGAATGTAGACTAGCTTCTACAGTGCAGCAATTTGTTTTGTTTTGCTGCCTTCTCCCTTGTTTTCAGTCGGATGACATCCCGCGTCATTAATGTAGTGTCTTTGTGGATAGTTAGTGCCTCTTCTGAAGTCCTGGATGTCAACAGACGACACTCAAGCTGTCAGATCTGTGTTGGTGAGTCAGGCTTGAGGTGGCCATTCACCTCCTAGTCAGTCATCTCCGTGCTGACCAGTCAGGCCTGGCTGTGATAGCTGGCAATTTGTCGCGGTAACGTACCAGGCTCCAGCCCTACCGGACTCCTGCTCGTAACGGTTTTCAAAGAGTTATTGAATTTGCCCTGGCTTGATCACATAGCACATGCTTGAGGGAGTTTTAATGACACCAGTTGGGAATCCATGCCGGACACTCATTACAGTGGAAGTTATCAGGGATAATGGTACTTCCGGACGATTCTCACAAATTTGAAATATTATATATCTTAACCATTCAAGCATTTACATAATGCATGTCTCTGATTCGTGATTTTCTATTCGGCACGATCGCAATGCAAAGGAACGGACATCAACTCTGCAATGTATGTAATGCAATGCCATATATATGTGATACTTCAACGACATTATAGATAGTGTGTTCACATATACCACTAACGATTAAGGAGTAAACGTAGTAATCCGAGCTATACTAGGAACACTGGATGCCTACATTACAACGTCAACTGTTCCCCCCAAATATATATTTAAACATTTGGTAAACAGTAGTGTTTCTGCATATGAATCATCGTTACGTCTTCATGAAATGTCAAGCAGGCTGGACCTCTGCCGATATGTTAATATTAGATCGAAGAATGTGAATAGATTGTGGTCACTATGTCAAGTATATCGTGATAATTTTTATGACTTTGCTACAATCGTTAAACTTGCATCATGTAAATTAACTTCTGGTGAATGTCAATGCGGAATGTATGAATATGATGTACTTATGCATTGTAGTATTAATCTTGCTGAAAGAAATGTACGGGAAGATGAATTTATTAAGCAAATCCTACTTGGAGGAATGCCCTCATATTTTGATGAAATATCACTAGACACATATTAACTGATTATAAAGATAGTTTCTTGTTTTGTGTCAAAATGTAAACATCTACTGTCAACTTATATGTACTACTGTACTTATATGTAATATGACGTAATAATATATTATTCTGTATATCTTCAATTCTGGAGGAAATAAAGCATCTCTCGCTCTCTCTCTCTCTCTCTCTCTCTCTCTCTCTCTCCAGACGCGTCTCATTGCAGCACGGCACTGTAAATGGCGACTGGCAACTGCAGAAATAAATCACTTTAACTTCAGATAGATGCGTCTGATTTGTCAAACATCGTTATGATGGAATACAATCATCTCCGGATGAAGAGAAGCAATTTAAAATGCAAATGACTAATCTCTGCATTTAATCATTTGATTAGTCAAATTGAGCCAATGGTCACCTTTCAACTGTTGATAGAACACAGAGTGCAACTCTGGATGTTAGTGGCGTTACTTGTCTAGATGAAGTGGAACAGATGGTCTAGCCTAGTATAGTAGTATTGAGTGATCGTAATGTATACCTAGACCAACTAATATTCCTTCTAACAGATTCCCGTCTTCGATAATAAGTGTCTGGTTTAGGAAGCATCGGAACACAACACATTACGTAATTATACATATTTAATAAGTGTGAGGTCTAGGAAGCATCTAAGCACATTACGTGATTACACGTATCTTCGCGTCTACTGAAATATACACTACGTGAACAACCTTCGAGTTAGAACATACACGTGTTCTAAGCAACAATTTTGAACGTGTGTACAATTCTATTACATGCTTAATGCATATCGGAGGGAGTGGTTTCATTGAGTTGAGAGAAACAGTTGCGATAGTTAGACCACGACAATACTGTACTGTATACTGGATGCTAATTTCATAATATGATCTCTCCAATGTCCATGTGAATACTAATAATGACTGCAATGTCAATACGGATTCTATGGCAAGATTGATGGTGATTAATTATTTGTTCATGAATTGAGAGTTAACCGGCAACTTTGGATGGAAATTTACTTACTGACGTTTATTTAATCCCAGGTCATCCTCACATCAAACCACGCTCAATTAGACAGAAACTCAGCAGTATTTATAACGGTAGACACTTGTGGCTTTAATCGAAAGTCTTAATATAAATTCTATTCCTTCTTAATGCCGTTTCTCGGCTATCAAGTTACTTTTGCCCCAATGAATACGTATCAACTATCCATGCCAGTCCGACATTAGCCGGCACATATACACATTTATATATTTTCTATATGAGATTCTTCTAAATGGCCAGACACTTTAATGGAATTCTTCGATACTTGATGTTTTAACTGACGTGGCGGACTGCAGAGATGTGGAATTAACAACAGAGTAGGTTACATGTGGGCCTACGTAGAAAAATGTTGTACGTTATCTCTGGGAGATACGAGCTTCTCCCTCGACATTAGTGTACAGATATGTTATTTCCCGTGTTCACCTTTCAGAATCCAAACCCCGCTTTAGACATTTTTACCCCATTGGAGCCTTGAAAATGGTAAGATCATGACACTTATGTCTCATTTCTATCTCGTTTTCTCTCAGTACTAACGGAACCATGCAATCGTATTAAATTAAACACGCATGCATGATCAGATATTGTAATATTACATGATCAGATATTGTAATATTACAATGGAATCGTTGTCACTCGGTCTGAGATAGCGTCATGACGGGGTGTATATCCTGGCTTCATAAACCAACGCAGAGGGCTATCTATTTTGAGAAGTACGAACACCTTAACTAATATGTTTCATAGTAATTACTTGGCAGAAGACAATACACTATGATTCATGATTGATTAAATCTGAAATGCCTTTTGTGCACTAATCAGATAGAATAAATTCCGTGAGACGCCATATACATCATCAATGTTGACTCTTCTTACAGTATGATTTGATATACGATGTTGCTTTCCCACATCGAGGCGCCTATTTAATTGTTTTATATTGCGAGTGTCACGTTTCCCCCTTGCTTGCGGGCATTAATGGTGACAGGAATATCAGAGACAGTGAGTTCTTCAGGGAGCCCTTGGGTGTAGATGTCGCCCATCGTCAACGTCCTGGAGAGCTACGTACCCTAGAAATCTCTCTGCATGTCTATGTGACAATGACAGCATTAGCTATCCAGCAGAAGAACGCTGCATGTATGTGTCACAATGACAGTGTCAGATGTCCAGCAGAAGAATTCCCCATGTCTCTGTGACAATGACAGTGTCAGATATCAACCAGAAATATCCATGTCTATGTGACAATGACAGTGTCAGATATGAACCAGAAATATCCATGTCTATATGACAATGACAGTGTTAGATATCAACCAGAAATATCCATGTCTATGCGACAATGACAGTGTCAGATATCAATTAGAAATATCCATGACTATGTGACAATGGCAGTTTCAGATATGAACCTGAAATATCCATGTCTCTGTGACAATGACTGTCAGATATGAACCAGAAATATCCATGTCTATGTGACAATAACAGTGTCAGATATCAACCAGAAATATCCATGTCTATGTGACAATGACAGTGTCAGATATCAACCAGAAATATCCATGTCTATGTGACAATGACAGTGTCAGATATCAATTAGGGAGCCCTTGGGTGTAGATGTCGCCCATCGTCAACGTCCTGGAAAGCCATGTCTATGTGACAATGACAGTGTCAGATATCAATCAGGGAGCCCTTAGAAATATCCATGACTATGTGACAATGGCAGTTTCAGATATCAACCTGAAATATCCATGTCTATGTGACAATGGCAGTTTCAGATATCCATAAGAATTGGACACCTTGTCAGATGCCCACCAGAGATCTTCATGTCTATGTCACAATGACAGTGTCAGATGTCCAACAGAAGAACTCTGAATGTCAATGTGAAAATGACAATATCTGAGCATCATCTCGAATATCATTTACAATATACCTTCCACAAAAATATGATATTGCAATCTGTTAAGTGATACTTATGCACATTGTGACAATGGAACATATCTGTTTCCTTATTCAATACATTGTCCGGTACACTCGCATACCATTCTGACCTCTGGTAAAGATCACGTTCTGGATTATTTTTATGTTTTCTTTGATGTAAATTATTTATACATTTACACGAAATATATATTGTCGTCAGAAACAAGAAAACTACATGGAATACTACTTTGACTGTCAGGATATCAGCTCTTGCTGATTAATGCATTGTTTCTTTCTATGTAAATTTATATCTTAAATCATAGAACATTAAGTCATAGAACATTAAATCATAGAACATTATTCCATAGGAAACACATAGACATACAGTAGTGCAGAACAATTTTCACGTTATCTTTTAACTATGGACATTAGATCTGGTCTTTGACAAGTCCACATGCAGATTTACAGCAAGGAAGGGAAACAGAGCCAGCGAGTGCGTGACTGTCAAACACAGTTAGTGTATTGTTCATCTTACATATAATCTCGATTTCGAACTTTTCTTGGAACAACACAATGTTCACCGTGTATGTCCACACGAACCATCTGGTGTTTGGACATGCGTGGAACATGTCAATATGGACTCACATGCTGTATTTTACCCATGAAGGTATTACTGGTCAATAACTGGAAACGAAACAATACAATTCCTTCAAATGAAACATAGTATTTTAGGCATGAGTACGGAAATGTCGGACTATTCATCATCCAAGGCATAGATTCAGCAGCTTGAGTCAGATACCAGCTTTCACGAAGACCAGGTTCTTCAGCCCACTCTAATGACAACGCGATGTCGTATCGAGGGTATTGGCGACATCAACACGCATATGGAAATGTTAAGCAGGGATCAATATTTACTACGATGATCTGAGAAAGTTCATCAAACAATTGTTGGCTACTTTGTTTTTAGTTTGTCCGCAGAGCGCCGCCTTGTCCGTCCATTCTGCTCCAGTGACGGCAAGGTTAATAGGTTCTCGGAGGTGTTGGTACATGCAGACTGGCTGGCGATAACCAGGCTTGAACCAGGATTTCTTATTGGAAACGCAATTAACGTGCTTCTGATTATTCGCAGAGCTATCAATGGGTGTTTAGCTGTACATGCGCACATCTAAGAGTACATATCCTAGATTGAACATAACCGTTTCTAGCGATTCAAGTAAGCTATGCACTGATGCAACGAAAAATGTAATAACTGCGAAAAAATGTAACAACATTTGGTTTTGTTACTTTTTTCGTACATTAAGTACGAAAAATGTAAAAATATTTTGTTACATTTTTCGTAATAGATTGCAACGAAAAAATGTAACAATGTGTTGTTTGAGACCATGACGATATGTACGTACGGCAAATAGGAATGTATAGGTTATTGCAACGTCGCGGATTCTAACAGTTTGTACATCGATTTTTGTGTTCATACCCCAATGAACATAAAACAAATTGCAGCCAATCTTTTCGTAAAAAATAGACGGCAAAGCATATTTCTCTTATTAACATATGGACATGCATAATAAATAGATGCATGACTGTCGATGACGATGCTGACAAATGGCGATGATAACAAACAATGATGATGATGACGACGTTCATAATGATGCTGACATCGAATATAACGACGATGATAACAACTATGTCATTAATCGTATTCATCATCATCTTCACCATTCCCTGCAGGGGCGTAGCCATACCAGGGGTGAAATGCAGTGTAGCTCCACTAAGGGGGACCTCGGGAATTAAATGCCACAGTCAAAGACATAATAATAAGGCAATAATCTGCAGGCACGGGTCTTCTGGCATAATAGTAGCTGCGTCCCTGACATGGTCATCATATAGACATTGTCGTGATCGTCGTCATCATATTCGTTATAATCATAACCATAACTTCCACAAGAATATGATATTGCAATCTGTTTATTGATACTTATGCACATTGTTACAATGGAACATATCTGTTTCCTTATTCAAGTGTCCGGTACACTCCTCGCATACCATCATCGTTATCATCATCGTCGTCATCGTCATCGTCATCTTCATCGTCGTTTGTTATCATCGCCATTTGTCACCATTGTTCTCAACAGTCATGCATTTATTTCTTCTACAAGTAATTTTCAAATGTTAATAAGAGAAATTAATATGTTTTCCTTCATTTTTTGTTTAATAAAGGGTTGACTTCAATTTGGTTTACGTTAATTTGGTATATTATCTGCAAACTATGAATAAGCGACATTACAAGTTGGAAATTGGCAATAACCCATAAATTAGTATTTGCCGTATTATCCTGTATACTGTATGTCATCAAACAACACATCGTTACATTTTTCGTCGCAATATATTACGAAAAATGTAACAAAGAAAATATTGTTACATATTTCGTTGCATCAATGCACGAGCGGAAGAATAGCTGATGGCAGTTAACAAAGAGCATCAAATGCACCTTAAACAAACCTTAAGTAAGGGTTTCGGCGTGCCAGGTTTAGAAACGACAGAGGATTTGAAAGTTGCTCATTAGATGGCAATAAAGTGGTGAGGTTGAACTAGTCTAGCTTTGATAAGTGGAATCAATCCTGTCTATAGATCAGACCCATTACCCGGGTTTAACATTAATCGCAGAGGGCATTACAACCAGAATATGTCAATGAAGGTAGTTTATATTGGAACGTGAACACATTATTAATTTATATACATTATTGTAACAATAATAACTACTAGTAATAGTAGGAATAATAATAGTAAATAATACTCTCTGCCCATAAAGTGTCCAAGTCCACACTCGAAAGCATTCTGATAGTACTTAATATTAATACTTCAGGAAATGGATAATTGAATATCTCAACTTGCTATGGATCATGCAACCCGTAAATCTAGATATAGAAAATGAAGAAATAAACTTATGCGTTCTATATAAAACAGGCCTGATATTTACCCTTACTCAACCAAACATTATCTTACAAACTCTTACATTTAGGGCAACTTCTAATTAAAGAACCCACGGTTTCAATATCTTCTTCACTACACATTCTAATTTAAGTACTTGCGGCGTAAGTACCTCTTTTGTATCCAAACTCTTCGTCACGACCGCCGATACTCGAAGTCATCGCCCTGCTATCCTGGTTAATGTTCAAATCACCGTCATCTCTCCTGCCCACCACTGATCGATGGCCGAGTCCCAGGAGGGCCTCTCCGCGAAGTGGAGTACAAACTGGATCCAGTTAACCTAGCTGCACATCCTGTACTTACTGACAAGGGGATTAAACGCGCAGATCTTAGACACGGGTGCTAACGTAGCAATTTCCAAAACAGGAGACTAAATCTACTAGACTGCTATCAGTAGCAGATACTAACACGTTTCATGGCGAAATAGGTTTTAGGTATTTAAATGTTACCCATGGACATGGTCTTGGACATTTAAGGTATCAGACGACAGGATGGATGTAACCGATAGTACTTAACACATAGCAGACGAGTACAAGTTGAATCTCAGAGGAAACAGTACTCGGAACGTAGAGGCTAATTGAACTGTTACATGCACGCTCTTCACATCAGTAATGTATTAACCAGTTTACTAGTGCTCTGATGCATTCTTGCTCAATTGTTACCACTATTGCGCAATGCGATCTACATTCCCATGACATAAGACATTGCAACGTACTTACCACAGGATGAGTTTGCATGGATATGGATTGTTATCTCCAACCATACAGTGGAAGTAGATTGTTCTCTCCAGCTATACTTTTCTTTACCAGTACGTTGCATATATTATCTTCCAAACCGACAAGTAGAGGCAGAGCAAAGCCAGTATTAAAATAAGAGTTACTTCCTAAAGTCGTGACTCCTGCCATTGCATACACAATCTGTATAGACAAATACTTGAAAATTGTGCTTTCGTTATTTACTGTAAACCAGGAAATTAATGCGAGCAGGATATTAATGCGAAAGATGCGATTGGCGTATGGCCGCATTCAATTCCTACGCATTATGTAAAATAATGAAAGGTAGGTCCGGGGAAAAACATGGTCGATCGCATTTAATTGTTGTCGCATTTATGTCTAAAAGCGTGACGTCGCATTAAATTAGTGACGCATTAATTTCCTGATTTACAGTATTACAACACATATTACCGTACACAATGTTTAGAAGGTTTGAAAGCGTATCACCCTATAGCTAGGGTGCATTATTGTCCTTACCATTAGTATAATAAACAGGGAAACGTTACATGAATACTGTGATACACAATATACACAATGGTGTATGTTACATGTGCTATGTTTGAATCGCACTATGATTTCCACTGGCCGACGCCTAACGGTCTGGCTAAGGTAATATTTTGGAGCATCTGGCACAACTTGATTTGATTATACGGAATATGACCAGCTACGGCTAAAATTGGTAGATATAGAAGCTACTCAACGTCATAAACGACTTGTACACTGTCCTATTAAACGCGATGAACGTCACGTGACACAAACATTGCTAGAATTATCTGGCATAACTCGACGCTCAGTGTTATTATAAACGTTCTGGTAATTATTCCAATAAGAGTCAAACAACTAGGTGAATTGCATCGCGTACGTTGCTATGTTGATCTGACTCTAGAGATGTCTCTTGACCGAACACACATGGGATGCAAACCAAGTATGCGCACGTATTGGCGTCTGTGCTGAAGACCGTCCTCTTCGAAAAAAACACATGACTGAGGCTCTCGAGCAGGGACTTTCTGGATAAGTAGCGCTACATAAATGCATAATCCATTGTTTATTTAATATCATGATTATTATATTGATCATCTTCTATAAATTAATAAAACTTCATGGTTCAGCACATCAATACATAAGAAGTCCAATGGCATTTGAGAATTTTATTTAGCTGTGTATTGATTTCTAATGTGATTATTTCGTCCAAAACGTATACCTTTCTTTTTCCAAATTACGATTAATACTTTACATTAATTAACCTGTATAGTGTCATGCGTTTCCTTGACGAAAGCATGCAGATGTATTACACACACGTATTAACTATTCCGATGATATACCTACTCTATTTAAAATTCAATCCATTTGATATCCAAAGTTTAAATTGATATATTTTATTCCTGTATTTTATGATTATGGCTATCAGTCAAGACAGAAATAGTATGTCACATTCAATGTGTGAAGAGATACCTTCTACCGAGAAATAGTTAGTTTCTATGTATGTGAACTTCGACTGATAATAAACAGGTCAGAAGAGCGATCAGTGAAGAGTTAAATCATTAAATGATGTAAAGTATTTATGGTATTGAATCTCTCAGTAAAATAAGTAGGTAATTAAATGGAATCACTTGCGTTGCGAAGTACCGAAGTACAGTTGACCCATACACCAGTAAAGTAAGTGTGTCGTTGTGAGTTTAATGCATGAACAATTACATTAAGATTAATCTGAAATTTAGAGAGAAAAAAACATCAATCGTCTTATAATATGAATTAAATCCGTATACTAGTACCAATGATATTGTTAATGTTCTAGAATTATTATATAGTTTTGATCAATAACAAAAGTTAATGCGGACATATATTTTGCGTGTTTTATTTTATGAGTCAATTCTGGTATAATATTTGTACACACTGTCCTGCAGTATTATGCATATTTTCGACAGTGATTTCAAGCATATGAGAAAATATAATATCTTCTTTTCTTGCTTCAGCTAACTTGATTGGTGTCATAAAACCTCCCCAACGAGCGAAGTTTCCTTAATGAATTATGAATAATATATTACTCGCCTTGGGTTAAAATGCACCTACTTTTAACTTGGCGATATTGAAAAAAGAGATCCGCTGAATGAACTGGTGTGTATTAAGTCTGATGTAGTGCGTGGCGGAATGAAGACTGGTGACTGTTGGCGAGGTACAAGTAATGGAAATACCGAGTCACACACATTGTTAATATCACGCATTTCGTTTTCTTAGGTCTTACCAGCCATCTTATTTTAAAAACTATTTATCCTGTATTTTGGCTTTTACTTCATAATCTATTCAGATTTCGTAATTTAATTTTGGACAACCCAACATCATAAAGAAACAATATGTACATTTCTGCGCATCAGGCCCATACTATTTCTTATGTTCATATTAGATACAGTACATGTACACTCACTCACTGTCAAACCAACTGCATATTTGTACAGTCTGCAGTTAATAGAATCAGATGGCGATTTTTTTTATAGTAACGACGCTAGTGTTACTATCCAGGAATAGAAGTTAGGTTTGCCTGCCAGCATTCATGAACGATATCATACTACTGGCCATGACACAGTACACGGTATATACTAGTAATAGTAGCGACAACGTCTACATATGCTACACAAACTTGGCGCTGCAAGTATACGGTATTTGTTTTATGACTATTACGTTTTGTAATAGTTTGGTACTTGCGTTTCGATATATTCGACGTTGCTAAAGGAATGTAAATCAACGACTCAAATCAGCATGAAGATGCGTCGTTTTTATATGCATAATGACATTCTATTAATATACGTACACCTCAAGCAATGACGTAGCGTATTAGAATGAATAATGAACCACTTATAAGGAACTATCTATACTTAGTTCATGTTGTACTAAGCATCCAATTGGATTATGATTACAAGAATTAATATCAAATATGCCAGATATTATAATTATATTCCTATAACCAGATTATAGTTACATTTAACTTTCCCAAACCCACTTTCCACGAAAGTAATGCATTTGTAATTGACAATATTACAGTCAGTTAACATCGTTAAAATTCACACCGACAGATCTGCGGAACGGTTCCATATTGTAATCTTGTTTGAATGAATTATCTACACCATCCATAATTAGCTTTTCTCTGTGATTTGTTTCCATAAAGCCTAAATATATTATATCTAATCACAGCGAAAGAAATGTGTAATAATTTCGAAATGTAGAATCAATAATTCAAAATTAATTGTGCACCAAATTTAGCTGAGGGCTTAGATAGACCTGCACGTTTTACTTCTTACATGACACTGTCTATACTGAGCGTCTGCTGGTACTTTACTTCGTACATGACCCTGTCTGTACTGAGTGTCTGCTGGTACTTTACTTCTTACATGACACTGTCTGTACTGAGTGTCTGCTGGTACGTTACTTCTTACATGACACTGTCTGTACTGAGTGTCTGCTGGTACTTTACTTCTTACATGACAATTTCTGTACTGAGTGTCTGCTGGTACTTTACTTCTTACATGACACTGTCTATACTGAGCGTCTGCTGGTACTTTACTTCTTACATGACACTGTCTATACTGAGTGTCTGCTGGTACTTTACTTCTTTCATGACACTGTCTGTACTGAGTGTCTGATAGTACTTTACTTCTTACATGACACTGTCTATACTGAGCGTCTGCTGGTACTTTACTTCTTACATGACACTGTCTATAC
>JAUTBT010071221.1:0-13684 GCA_032361225.1 Lepetodrilus schrolli
TATCTGTATATTATTACTACTTCTCTGTATCATGCTACATGATTTATGAGAATAAATTCTGTTCTGTTCTGTTCTGTCTCTTTTCAAACAGCTTATAGATAACACAATTTAATGCTTTACTCAAACAATTCCTTCATCAAACAATTCCCATATCATACGACATATTCAGACAATAGTCGTTAATGAAAATCTATTTGGTTAAAAATTTTATGGAAAAATTATGCATAACAATTAGTTAACTGATGTTCAAATATACCCCGACAGTAAAAGCAATCAGATAGACGCGAGTTAAAATATGCACGTACTATCGTTTGGCAAACACCACTGGAACATTAGAATAACATTCCTATCGGAAACGTGCTATATATGGTAAGCAATCGTATAGAAAACATTGGTCTAAATAGAAATCCGCTGTAGATATTAATGTAAGAATACTACAACTATTACCGTGTACAACTAGTATTACTGTAAATAGGTGGAATAAAACAAGATCAAGTTCTAGGACTACCGACTCATTCAAGCATATCCACTCTATCACTTGTATTGCAAGGAGTTGCAGGAAAGCATTAGAATGTTTTCTTTTGCCGAAAACCATGTTTCGTAATACCGCCGAGTCGCCATTGTTGGAGGAACGAGCAAGCGTAAGAGGCGTTACGTGACGTAATATCGCGAATTACGTCACGTGACCGCTGTCCGAATTGAAACGAGTTATTGCTAAATTCGCAACAAGAGTGTCGGGCATTTCTATAATTGCGACCCACTTACGACAGCAGCGAGTCGATTTTGTAGGGCACTAAATAGAATTGAATTTGTCCTGAGTCAGTGAGTAGTCTATGGTGATCATTTCGCTGGGGACCGGTCATTATCTCAATAACCCCGCTTTGGCCATTAGGTCCTCGCCAACCCGGACATGACGTAATATACCTCGTTATAGCCAATCAAACTAAAGTTAATTTTATCTGCTGGGCGTTCTTGCGTAAGAACGTCATTGATGGACATGGTACATTTATGTAACAACTTCCGGTCCGGTCCAACTTACGGCAAGTGATTAGATTGTCTCCATGAAGACTGGTTACACAGCTTCCGTGCGAGAAGACCAGACTGTGCTTGAAGTCATCCATAGTTGACACATACGTAGATAATACAAGGTTTAGTAGGAATGAACAGATTTGCCTCAAATTAGCTTGTGACAGCACGTTGCATGAACAAGTATCAACAGAACTACTTCTCTCCAAACAGAATTTAAATCATTTCCAATACACGCCTCTGTAGGACAGGAAGTAATGCGTTAATGCGTTAATTCTTTGCTAAGATAAACTAGGAACACATACGTAGTAGCAAAGTTGAATCCGTTTAAAAAAGAAATACAATCAGATAATGGTATTACTGTGAAGGAAGGGGCGATTACTCTGTTCAGGGAGATAATTCTACAGAAATGTAACATCAGAACATACTTTAGCATCACGATAATGTATCTTATTAAACAAAAGCCTGTGCTAATTATTTTAGAGGCTGAAGGAAGAAAAACATGTTTGAATTTGTATTGACGTTACATTATCTTACGGATTTTCAAGACCTAAACGTTAAAGATTCAATTTACAATACAAATAAGATTTTATGAAAAACCTTTGATTGATATGGATGAATTGTTCCGTTGTCAATAATATAGACATGGGTTCTATAAACCACAAGCATCTAACAGTTTGGCATTGGTCATGTCGAAATTGTATCCACTGTCATACCATTACTGCCCTCTTCACTGGCGATCTTGGTCAGATGCTTGTGGCTCAACGTTATCCAAACATGTGTTTCGTTTCTAACTGTGTCATCACATACGACTCCAGTATCTTCAAATCTGCCATAACACTCTTGTTCGATGTAGTCATTTCAATTATTGAAATCTCCCGTCCTGAACATTCTCAAAAGAATTTCTAACGACATAAAGACCAAACAAATTTTATTATTTGAAGTTAATTCAAACTATTATGAATATCAAACAACGAAGCCATTTCTACAAACAGAAAATGTTACAAAAGACTGTAATTGTAATTCATACTAAAACCACAACAAATTACATCTAAAATGGAGGCAAATCCTAACAGATTAATGTCTCGTATTTTGCTTTGTTTTAGCACAGCAGAGAGACACGATTCGCTTTAACATTCCCTATCTCTTCCAAGATCTGGCAGCTCGTCTTGCAGCGGGTCGCGGAGGACTCTAAATTGCCCATAATTTAAAGAAGAATTCAAGAGAAATGAAAGTAAATGTAATAACGCTCCCTGACTACGGGGTGGTCAAGGGTCGACCCTAACCTGCTTTACCCGTGCAATCAACACGCACAATTCTATTTACTACTTTTTCTCCCCCATGATTGCATTAGACTCCGCCAATTACGCTTTAATCTGTTTCTTTTGACAGCTCGGGCCAGCTCTCGCGATTTCTCTCGGGAGTTTGCGAGAAACTGATTCCGAGTTAGGCTCAGAAAAAGACGCATAACGAAGTTGGTTACTAGGCGGACAACACACGCTTCATGAAATAATTTGCTCGTGTTAAAACTATTCCCCTCCCGCTTCTAAACCCATGGGAACCCCAGCAATTAATTGCACGTCAAGAACATGGTTAGGACTCAATATGGGAGATTTGGAGAGAGCAAGGGAGTTCCTGCCAGATCGCGCGCAGTGTTACGGGATTTGGCGCTAAAGAGAGAGATTAGGGAAGTCTTAGAACAGTATCGGTCTTTAAGCGAACACAGCACGAATTGTATTAACCGCTTGAATGTTTGTAGAACTTGTCCCATACTGAAACTTACTTTTCAGGATTCATTCCATTTCAGTAGAGCAATATCCAAATTAAATATCTTTCGCATCACCACATGCAACATTTCTGTAAGATATATTTCTGTTATAGAAACAAATAGACAAGTGCATACTAGTAGTAAATGGTGGTTTACACACATGCATTCATAGATAATGTAGTTGACATACTAAATGCAAGGGGAAAACTGCATATATACCAATTTTATTAGTTCACGATTCACTAGATACACATATTTTAATTAATTTGATTTGATTATTTGACAGGACAAATATATACTGTTCATTATTAAACGTTTAGGTGGAAGAAGCTATATATAGCATCCGAGTGATCAGACCTTGGATTCTGTTGTTAAATGATTCTTACCATGATATAGAGTTAGTTCCCCTTACATGTACTCGACAACAAAGTATGTGTGAAATGCTGAGTACCCTTCTGGTCAAAGGGGAAAAGAAGAGTAACGGATATTTTATATATGCTAGTATGGTGTATTCTAAAATGAATATACTTCGCAGAGGGGTGTCGTGAAATTCATACTACCGTAAAGGGGCATGCCAAGTAATGTAATTTGAATATATTTTAACATTATAATAAATTTAGTCCAATCTTACTGCTATCTATTATACATACAGAAGTCAATGCCCTGAGTCACTAGAAAACATACATTGTTATGACACAAGTTATTCACATCCGGTAAAAATATTCTCTCTACATACTGGTTGGGTTTTAACTCAGTAAAACATGATATGTAACGAGTTAAATGTATATGGAAAACGTAGCTATTGAAGAGTGAAAATAGCCAATACTATTTGTTACTAGAATGGCTTGACTAATACTAATACATAGTCAAAGCTGGATGATGGTGCACGAACACAATAGATATATCACGTCTCAGATTTCACATTCACGAAAGCAATACATACGGTATATATATGCATGTAAATAGTTATAATTTACATTTAACTGCAGCATCGGTACGCTGTAAAACATAGAAGTACATCAAATCTGATTAATTCGTCTTTGGTATGATGACGCCAATCCAGGAATAAAATGAAATCCGACATGAAATTAATTTGCGCGCTGACACGTTTGGAGACCCAATTACATGTTAATTATGTCTGATACACATATGGTCCCAACCTCCGACCCCGTAGTGTCCAAATACCTCTGATGGAAAAGCCATTTGGGTTATGCTAGATGGCGATGCCTAGTTTTGTCAAGACCTGAGCTTTGCTGTGACTTACGCGGCTCAGGCCTGATCGGCTTTCGTCTGATGTTCCCTAGGGGCAGTTTGAATTGAAAGTCGCAGACTCCAGCAATATTCCTACTCATTGAAGAAAATAGTCCTCCTGATTAATATCGCCAAACACAACATGGTTCTCTCAAATCGTCGCTCGATTACTGAGGATCAGAGAGCCCATCACAAAGAGGCAGAGCTAATCAGCACGAAGATTTCTGATTAGAAAGTCGGGGATGGGAAAGATGCAAGATTTGTTGACGGCTTGAGGGACGCAAACATATTTATCTTAATAACTTCAACCCACAGCGATCGTGAGTCTAACTTTTACCACTTTCCCCTTGTGGATGGTCCGTAGATAAAATAGACGGCAGCTATTTATTTTAATGATTCGATAACCCACGCCCGAGAACCGACATACCCTGAAGTATTTCCCAGAAGAGTACAATTTAATTTTCAATATGTTGTTCAAAAGAGTCGTTATTCCTACGGACAATTGGATTGAGGGCATCCAACTACTGAATGTGGTCATACTCGATTCACCTGGTATGACCGAGCCAATTTTATTATGTGTATTTTCACATAAAATAATGTTACATGATCGAAATGAATGTTATACATTTTACATAATACTAAACGCTGTATTAAATTCTCATGAATATTCATAACACATCCCGATATCAGACGAGGAGGCGTATCTTTAACATTGCGTTCTTCAAACGTCTACGTCGGTCTACTCCCATAGAACTATTGATCTCCGATCGAACTCGGATTTCTGACCTAAGAGAAAATCCCCTCAACACATGTATACTAATTGGATGCAATTGACGTTGTTTTGCAAGCAGAGATACGATTACAGGTTTTGAAAACATTGCCAGCTAAGCAGATCTGTAGTGCGTGTGTCCAGCATTGTCATAGCTGTGTCTAAAATAACAGTTCCACGACTCGAATAGAATTAATTGATATAGAGGGCTACTTAGAATTCTGTCTAAACTTTGTGCATACAAACTTTAAGTTTAGTTTGACTAACAAGACAATCGCGCACGAGAAGTGAATTTGAATATTAGTTAAAGCAATTTCAGTTTGTTATTTTGGGGAGTCGGTAGGTGATGGCTATGGATACATTGACGGATAAATTGTACCACGACCACTAACACTTTGTACAGCTTTATATTAATAAAACATCTTACAAATTAAAATTAACAGCGTTTAGAGTTTTTCTTAGTAATATATAATGAACATTTCTATGCATTATATTGTGTATATCGCATTGATACAAATACACAGTAATAAATACACAGTAATGTCAATTATATTATACATCATTCAACACAAAATATTAGTACTTCGTATGCAAAATGTAAGTTACATAACAACAAAGAATACAGTGTTATTTCTCATAAGAATCCTCTTGACGGCACCATTATATCACATCGTGTGGGTCAACCTACATGCTATCATAGCGTTACATAATATTATTCAATATACGTGGTGGATATCTACTGTATAATAACGATTCGATAATTAACAGTGTTGATTACGACTGTTTGTGTTTCTCGTGCTTAGTTGAAATGTACACGTTTTCGACTGCTAGTTCGCCCTCTCGATAAAGCTGTTTGTCGGCAGTTTTCAATGGTTTATTACATTAAAATTATTATATTAAATAATTAGAATAACCCACTCGATACGAGTGATTACGGAAAATATGTCCTTCGTGAAAGTAATGTTCAAAGTTCCTCGCTAAAGCTCGGAACTGTGAACATTAATTTCACTCGGGACATATTTTCCTTAATCACTCGTATCTCGTGGGTTATTCTCTAATTAATATACATGATTCATAGACTTGTTTCCATTACTCATAGCCATTGCAAGGTTCCATGTTCAACTCCCGCCCCGGGGGCCCGGCATCAATGTTCGCGAAAGTTACCTTTCTGAGGCAATATTGATATGAAGCGATTTCTGTAGAGTGGCAATGCAGTTATCATCCTTGGTCTTGTCAGTACCAGCCCGTGCTCGCAGATTTACTGCAACATTCATGCGCTACAGATGTTGCGGGTTTCCTCCTGCCCTAACTGACAAGTGATATAAGTGAAAGAATCTTGAAAGCGACTCTAAACCCCAATTATTTTTTAAAATACAACCACTGCATTAATCAGCCTTTCTCGATCAGGTTCAACCAACAAAGTGACTGAATGTATATAATAATAATGATAATGATAATGATAATGATAATGATAATGATAATGATAATTATAATATTGTTATTGTTATTGTTGTTATTATTATTATTATCATGTGTGTCATCATCATCATTATTATTAATTATTATTATTATTATCATATGTTATCATCATTATTACCGTTATTATTAGTAGTATTAATGTTATTGTTATTGTTTAGTTATATAGCGCATAATATCCATTCGAAGGTGATGGCCGTACATTTATGTACCATACACCAATATTTAATATTGCGAACAACATATAATATCTACATTTGACATTCAGAGAGACAGACAGACAGTTTATAAAAGTATCATGTTGTAAGTGCATATAACTAATAATAATCATAATCATAATAATCATCATAATCATAATACAGTTAGATAAAATAAATAGATTTATCATCTAATGCAAAGTTGAATGTTGACATTATTTACACTGTTTTTGCCATTTGTTTATAAATAATATGTTGAATTTTGCCAAATATTATGTGCACACATATAAAGTAATATGGTATTTATTAGTTACCCAATATACCTTGAAATAACCAGTAATAAGAATGCAATTCAAGTAAGTTAATGAGAACAAGGAAGTATACAGATATTTCGTGTATCATGCTACTTTGCCTGACTAATAACTATGCAAATTAGGGAGTCAATTTCACATGACGTCATTTTCATGTGACGTCATACTACTATTTATGAATGCTACTGTATGGAAATAATAAACAAGATGACAATTATGATCGGAAACTATGATTTAATACATTCACAATTTTAATAAAAATGAGAATTGTTTAAAAAGTTGTTATTTTCCTTTGGTGTATTTATCAATGAGTGAAGCCGTTTACAATTTGCTGACCTGCATGTATTCCTACGCGTAACTTAAAATGTCGATTCACACGTTGATGTTTTCTTCTTATAGATAAGTATTTAAGCTTGACATTAGATGATAAAGAGATTATAATATATTAACCTCGTGTCTTTAGACATCGTCTATATCCTGCATTTAGGGATAATCTCTATGAAGCTCGTCTAATACAAAGACGAGCATCGTGCAACTGGACACTGGTGTGCATATTCACAACTGAAAATATAGCGGCCTCATATACCGTACTTCACCATTGTTTATTTCAGAAAAATCTTAAAGTATCAACTATCAACCGTCAAAAACAAATAGGAACTGGGAAAAAATACATTGTATTTGATCATGGGGACAGCATATTAGAAATATAGGCCTACTACTTATATTTACCCAAATAGTGCAGGATATTGCATCTCTGCGCACCCACATTTTAAAAGTATAGACTAGTAGGTGTGTAGGTTCAGCAAGTCTTGCATGTATCCTAGGTTTTCTGGAAACTTCCTTCGGGATCTTGAAGATCAGCGAGAAAGTTATAATTTCTGATTTACACTCACCCTATGTTAGTTAGAGGACGAGTTGGAGTACTTTATCGGCGTATAAAGATAGTGCTGCTTGAGCACGTAATCAAGCAACAATATCGATATGTTTATACCGATAAAGTTATCTTACGAGTTCTCCAATTATCCTAAATCCCAAGGTTTTCACGTGTAAACATGTATTGGAGTAAACAAGCATCGGATGCAACCTATATATGGCATGAATGTTAATATGTACATGAGTGTCGGTGCCACAACCAGATATGAGAGCAAATCTCCCCATTTCACTACTTTAATTTGCATTAACGTGACATGTATTAATGTTAAAATGCTAAGCACCACAGTCATATTGGTATCTGTCACAAGCATGCATATATGCATGGCGAATGATTAGCACGACAAGCACATCTGTAGTGGCAAATGTTAACATGTATATATTTCCTAACACCCACTGAAAACATGTGTATTGAAACTGGAAACGAAATTTTTGGCGGCCTTTTTGAAAACCATGCTGGAACCAATATTAATAATATGACTCTTTATCGATCCATTGTGCCTGATTGTGAAAGTATACATGGGTTTAGACACCAGAATCATCACACTATCTATCTCTCGGGCTGTAATATGACGAAAAACGGTTGTTATAGGCGGTCATGTTGAAAATCAATACAGCTACTTAAATTAGTTGAACCAATGGAGGCATAACTGTAATAGTTTTCTTGGTAACATGTAAAATATCAATGAGGGTGTCCCCTGACCACCTTTGGAGATTCGGGGGTTGGGTGCATGGTGGGTCATCCTAGCCCATGGACTAGTATCTCGTGGTAACGACTTAAGTATCTCGTAGGAACGACTTAAGTATCTCGACGGAACTAGATGAAAATAATATGATGTTGTGTCCTCTTAGGAGCTCCGTATGAAGATTATTTGTATATATGTGATTGTTGCAAACCCCCAAGCACACACCTAATATAGAATTTCATACAGATAACGAATGCATTATTATTTCTCAATATTAATTGAACTATCTCATCTGTAACTATGATTATCAGGCGCTTCCTTGAACGCTTCAAATAAAATCCTTCACCCTAGAGTACAGGGCGTTCCCCTATTTAGGCCCACGCGAAATTTGGCCTCAAAATGGAAACTCTTTCCCTAATTAAGGCACATGGGTTTAAATGTGCACTTTCTTCCAATGATGAGATTCAGATATTGAGAACATTCAGGGTTTTTCAGTCTTAATGTTTAAATACATTGTTGTTCTGGTATCCAATGGTTAATGTATTCCTTTTGTTCTTATAATGTTGTTGTTTCAATTAAAACAAGTGCCAGTAATACTAGTAAATAGTTTGTCTGTTTTTCGCATCAGAAACACAAAATACACACACATATATCAACGTCTTCTCCTGTCCTCTCTACAGTCGTCACATGTTCACATGTTCATTTTATTCAAGATAAAAGGGATTTGTCACAAGATAGGAAGAAAGGACGAGGAAAGAATAAGCTTAGAGCTTCAGGAAGTAGAGAAACAAAATTAATGAGGCCTCGTCACATTACAAATATTGTATGAAATGTAGCAGCGTCAACAGCAATTCTTTCATTTCGTCTATCTAGCATTAATACATAGCATCACTGTATGTACCGTCCAAATATTTGAAGATATGTCGGATGGGAGTGGTCGCCAGGGAACAAGACAAATTTCAATTAATGCCATCTTTTCAAACTGGTGCAGTAACCAGAATATTTATGTGTAATGCTGTGTATGTATGGTTAGGAGCGGTGTTTTTTTGGGCAAATTTAATTAGAGCAGTTTTCAGGTAGATCTAATTAATTGTTGATGTCGAGAGTTATCTCCCTGTAGTAAACGTCGTAGTCTGCTGCACACTGTTCATCATGTGACATTATATCACATTGATTACTGTTTATCAGAACAAACATACATGTAAATGAGCCATTATACTCTGTGGTAGTTTCATGGCAGTTTCATGAGTTTGAAATATAAAATAGGTACAGTTGTCATACTCCTTTTTCTCGCGAAAGGTTTCACTGAACTGAAGAGTGAAGTGTTGTTTGTGCAGAAGGTCGAAATTTTACACTTGCCTTGTTGAAGTTTACCTACTTATTTGTTAGAATACCGCTATGTATATCATTGACATACATGTATATAATAATTTAGAACCAAATACAGCTATGTATATGATTGACATATATAATAATTTAGAACCTGAAATTAATGCGAGCTTGGCATGTCGCATTCATTTAATCTCGCATTTATTTGTGACAATAGTATGGCTTATAAGTGGTAATGGAATAGACACGGTTGTATTCATTTCTGGATATACAGTAGTATAATAGAATCATAGCAAGTGCACAGAGTAATGGATGAATGATAACTTGTAATTATTGTAATGGTATTGTTATGGATTGTAATGAAATAAATTATAACAATGAGTAAGGTTCCAAAGATTCTGGCCAGCTCTGTGGCGTAATGGTTAGAGCGTCTGCCTGGAGTGCAGAAGGTCGCAGGTTCGATCCCTGGTCACGTACCAAAAGACGTTAAATGATGGTACTTGTTGTTTCCCTGCTTGGCGCTCAGCATTAAAGGGATAAAGCAATGACTGGTCAGCTCGGAGTCGGTATGTTCTATCTGCAGCATGATAATCCAAATGAGAGTACTATAAAAACTGGTGGAAATCCAGACTAGTACAAGCAGTACATATGCATGCAAGCCATGATGTGAGTGAACAAATCTTGAAAGTGGCTTTAAACCCAAAATCAACCAACCAATCCAAAGAGTTGCCAGGAATATTCATTGCTATGTTCCTATTTCAAATAGACGCAGTAGACACAGTAGCAGGTAGATTGGTTTTTTTATAACATTTTGGGGACATTTTCCAATATATTTTTAAGAAACATTAATGTTTGTTTAGTTTGTATATTATTATTATTAATATAATTATATTTTTTTCTGAATGGACATTCGTATTATTGGAAAATATTTTCTCATGTTTTTAGAACCTGAAATTAATGCGAGCTTGGCATGTCGCATTCATTTAATCTCGCATTTAAATGTTTTCACTTTTAAAATTCTTGCAAACCAATTATAAATAGCATCTTTCCAAATGTTTGTGTTAGCTGGGTAACTTGTACAATAGCTATTTGAGCAAGTTCAGGTTTCCTCACACATTCCTGGTGCAAATTGTGATAGTTTATAGCTTGTTCAACAACAGGACTTTTTATATCATACATCTATATAGTAAATTAATAATATATTGGCTGTTGATATCCACTGGCACATCTTCCAGTGATGTCACATGCTCAATGGTGATCAATTTTAGAATGCATCGTTCTTCAAGAGAAGCACTGGGCTGTTCAGTTTTAATGCTAAATTAATATTTTAATCGTTAATAGGTGGAAGACTGAATCACTCAACTGTACAATAACCCCCGAGTTGGAAGGGGTGGATATATCGGTGAAATGTCAGTTGTCAGCGACACGACGTGTGACACAGGTGATGCCATGTCACCGGTAGCTTTTGGCGAGATGTAAGTCCTTTCAGGTGATCATTATTTTTTAAGGCTGCAAGTCAAATAACAGTTGACCCCCGTTTATTCGGACTTCAATATCCGGTCCCCTCGCTATCCGCACGTGTTTTATTTTTTACTGTGAACCAATATTTTCCTATATAAAATCACTCGAATAACCGGAAATTCTGTTTCCGTTTATGGTCAGACGTTTCCAGGAACCAAATAGGGAAATTAGTATAATTTATGTTCAGATATCCGGACAATAAATGTTGTGAAGGTTCATGTCATATAAGAAAACAACAATTGCTATATTGTTTGTTTAAAAAGTTACAAAGTCACAAAGGGTTTAAACCAGATTAGGCCGATAGATAGACGGCGTTTTAACAACAACAAATTGTTTATCATACGTTAGAAAAGCTGTTGACAATAATCAGTGTCAGTCACATTGGATTAAGTGCCATGTGTTTAAAATGTATGACGCACCAGACAGCATCTGCCACAGGAAGGTTTAGTTCAGATAGCATGTTTAAATCTATATACATCATACGAAGAAAACAATAACTGTGAATCGTAAATTTGGACATCGTAATACTATTATATCAGTGGCAGATCCAGGCCAATTGCAAGTGGGGTCTCAATCTGTACATATTTGTGAAGAAGAATCCTTCATGTTACAAGTTAATATCAATGTAATAGGTATGAATATTGATTGTCAATGACTTATTCCCTTAGTTATCTACTTGTTCCGACCGAGTCACGCTCTCTGAAAATCTTTAATATAAGCATAATGAAATACAATTTTCTGATGTCTACTGATAAAAAATTAATATTTTTCGAACGTGTTATCCAGTGGGGTTTGGGTGGCATGCTCCCAAAAATTTTGAAATTTAGGCATAACAAAGTACAATAATTCTTGATATCTATAGCAAAAAAAAAACAACAACAAAAACATTGATGATGCCATCGAGATCTAATATGTCACACATACTGTTATAGTCTAAACTAATAATTTAGAGCAGCTGATCTCTAGAGGTACCAAAATTACCAATAACAGCGTGTCACAAGTGAGGGTAACGTGTATGTGACATGTGATAGCATTCTCACAAGGAATTATACTGATAAAGTTCTCAATTTGTGTTTCTACAACTTTGGTGGTTCATTTACATGATAATGTATAATATCGGTCAATAATTATTCATAAATTAACAAATATAATCAAATAACGGGTGTAGCAAAATCTGTGATGAATGAAGAGTAGGGTGGCAACTCTTGCTAAATTCAGACATCCAGAATTTCATTTACCCGCACGATTTTACCTGGAACAATTGTCCGGATAAACGGTGGTCAACTGTATTATATTCTTTGATCCGTTTCATATTGATTCTTATATATACTATCTTTTCAAAATATTTGTTGTGACATCATTTTTAAGCAATGTTCCCTTTTATATTTTTACAAGACTTATTTTCTAGCAGCATTAAAAATAATTTAGAAAATGTACTCACACCTATGACAAGCATCAAAGATTTTGTTCTGACATATATATACATATATACAAAATACAGTGTATATACATTTAATTTTTTTCACCAAATTTTCATTTAAATGATACATTATGGTACTGCCAACTTTACACAATGATATATTTTCCCCGCAGGTTAGTGAAAACTCCAGAGAAGATAAAGGCAGCGGCATGTATTGCAGGAGGTATATGATTCTGGGTCTGGTCTACCCCTATATATAGTGTATTAAAGTATAGTTTTGTCCTGACCTATTATAGTTAAAGAACGAGTACGCATGCATCCAAGTACTTTTGTTATAATAGTTCAGTAGTCTGAGTACTTTACCATTATACTAGTTCAGGGCAAAACTATACTTTAATACACTATATATAAGAGTTGACCGTACTCTATTCCTATTGCACACATTTATTGAGAGTAAAACCCCCACTTATTTTGAAAATTCATCAAACATCTGTTTACGAATACATAAATTGGGCCCGTTAACTGACTGGTCCCTCAATTGTGTGTTGCCCCAGACATGACGTCATGCCACTGTGACGTATTGTATGTATGTCACCAGCTCGTCACAGTGTTTGTAGTCACTACTAACGACGGAGGCTTTCTACCTGTTGTTAATCAAATAGTCAAAAGTTCACATTTTCTGACTTCTATCTATTACAGATGTCTCACCTATTATTCCAAGCCAGAACATCAGTTGTTTTCTTCACCAGAAAACTGAACAGGTAAAAATAATCAATGTACACTACACAAGATATAGATAGATAATCAATGTACACTACACTAGATATAGATAGATAATCAATGTACACTACACTAGATATAGATAGATAATCACTGTACACTACACTAGATATAGATAGATAATCAATGTACACTACACTAGAAGATAATCAATGTACACTACACTAGATATAGATAGATAATCACTGTACACTACACTAGATATAGATAGATAATCAAT
>JAUTBT010071232.1:0-13684 GCA_032361225.1 Lepetodrilus schrolli
TATATATCCTCGAGCTATGTTTCTATTTATATCTACATATACTTCAGAATGGTAATCGTAGCATAATCCCTTCCAGCTATTTCGCAGCAAATTCATTATCTTGTCATATCTATTATAAAACACCATCTCCGCTTCTTGAACAGACAGCCCCAAGGTCAGTGTAACGTCAAACATCACCACGTTACCGGATGGAACTCAGTCGGCGGTTCTCACCTGCGTTGCGCGAGGTAACCCGGGCAACACGACGTTTACGAGATGGAAGCACATGCACCAGTCGTCCGTGCTGAGAGAACTTGACGGACAGAACGACCGAACACAGTCCACGCTTCGTCTGCGCTCCTTGAGCTTCCGGGATGCTGGTATCTACATCTGTAACGCCACCAATGGCGTTGGCAACAACGGGTCTCTGTACAGCTTCCATTGGGCATATGTTGACGTCAAAGGTGAGACATTTTGAGACTGAGACTGCTAAGGTTTCACGCAACGGGAACACCCTGGAGCGTTTCCGTACTATGCTATTATGCCATGCTATGCTGTACTATATATGCTGTGTGAGGTGTAACGTCTGCGTCCAGCATAGCTGATTTAGCCAACGGGGGCGGGGCGAAGTTGAAGTTAGTCCTCAAAATAAATTGCCCTTAAAACCGGCGTATGGGCGTACCGTTTGGATTTGATTAATCTTCGTACGACACATAAGTGTAAGTACTGGAATCGAAGTCTTTCACTGAAATTATGGAAATTAAGGACGGAGTCCCAGAGGTTAAGAATTTATTCGAGTAGCATATTTCTGACTTTGTCCAAAGCATTTGGCACCAAACTGTCCTCTTTTAACCGTCCTTGAAGATGACAGTGTGGGTGTGCCTGTCTGTTGACTGCATTTAGTGATATATACTAGTATCAATTCAATTCCTGATTTTTCACAAATGTTAGTGGTGTGTTCTAGGCGCGCCGTTCTTTCCCGACGGCAGCGAAGACGAGATCATCCAGATCACTGCAGAACCTAACACGACCTCTGTCGCTCTGAGGTTCCGCTTTCTGGCCAGTCCCAGGGCCAATGTTACCTGGTTTGTGAATGGTCAGATCCTTGACTCGAATACTACAGACGTCCTCGTTGGCTTAGGGTCAGAAATGATGACCTTGAAAATGTACGGTAAGTATATAATTTCAATTACCGCCATTGCCCAATTGTATTACCTTTGGGCAAAAAGTTCACAGTAGTCACAGTATGTTAATTTTTTTTTAATTGTTTTATGGAAATGTCAAATACAAATTATGTAGTGTGGCTACAAACATTACCAATCTACTACGGTCAGGCCCCGTTATGTCGGACACTTCCGGTTTTGTTAAAATCTAACCGGTAAGCGAAACAAGCATGTAACCATCGTGCTAACTGTTTTCCAGAGGGCTCTGTACGCCGGAAGGGCCAGGAGGCTACGCTGCTTTTCCCCCTGGTTACGGCAGAGGAAAATGGCGACTATTCCATCCGGGCATGCAATCAATATGCCTGCCGTGATTCGGCTGTTATTAGACTAGTTGTGACAGGTAATGAAATATACTCATTCTATTTCAGTATATTCATATTAGTATAGCCTTTTACCATTCCCAAGGGAAAGAAAACGTGTTATATATAAGTATTATTTGTTCAAAGAGCTATATTAAGTATTATTATCACGGATAATAGATCAATGTGCCCTAACTTTCCTTCTCAACTCCCTGGGGGGGGGGGGGTATATGTCTAAACCCAAAATGCCGTTTCCGGCGCTAGGTCAACTTAGCATTAACCTTTTCATCTCATCCTACCGGGTACTCGCTCCCTCTGTCTATCTCTTGATCAGTAGCTCTATGTGCATGTATAGATAGACACGCAGTTGAATCCAGATGCTAAATGTTTCTAGATGTAGCCGCTTCAACAGGCGGAAATGAAGAACCGGATGAAGCATCACACGCGAATATGGCGACCATTATCGGCGTATCGGCGTTTTTTGCCGTCGTCGTCATCATCCTCGTTGTACTTTTAGCGATCTTCGTGCAGAGGAAGAGGTGTGGGATACACGCTACAGGTACATGGAAATAACTGATACACAAGTTATGTGAAATTCGTACACGCTACAGGTACATGGAAATTCGTACACCGTGAACATAATCCATACTATATATATATATAACGTGCAAATAAATATTACGTGCATCAAGGCGTGGGTAAGTTGTACACATTATAATCAATTCGTACACAAGTTGTGTGTAATTGTAAGTCATACATCATAGAGTGTATACGTATGTGTCCCAAATGTAGATTAGATATATATAGGCCCTACTAGTACCTAGTTCTATCACGCGATTGGTCAACAGCTCTCATAGCACTACGATCTTGCTGTGCTTGAACGTGACAAAGAACAATATTGAACAATACAAGTTGGAATGCAACTAATGATAACAGAAACCAATGACTTTCAAGTTGCGGGTGTATCGTGTGTTGGAAAAAAATATATGTCTTAAAAACAAATGCTCGAATTCTTGATATCTCAAGGTTTGTTTATTTCAGACAACGAAACATTGCACAAGACTAACGGGTAATTATATCAATATTTACAATTTAAAATATACGTACCTCACAATCATGATATTATATTATAGGCATATATTCTTAAAATCACGTCAGAATGGCGAATGAATTCAGTAAACATCGTTAAATTGAGATGTTTCTGCACGATTATAGTTGTCGACATCTTCAGATAAAATGTTGTTAATATCGGTTGGTAGCTGAATATAACCCCCGAGTGACATTTTGAAAATTAATTGTTTCATTTGCTCTCACAGTTTGGCTATTAGTCCTGCACTTCCGGTTTACGAACGAGATTGTTTCGGTAAGATCATCTCTTAATTTTTAACAGCTATTATATATAAGCTATCAATATTATGATATGGATATGATACATTACCTTCACTTAATAATTTCTTCATCTGCAACCGTCTATATCCATGTGAAAGGATCCCAAGAAGCAGTAGTTTATGCATTCTCTAAAACAAGGGCTCAGTACCGTTTTACATACGCTACTGTAAGGAGCAGTGACCGACTCTGGATCTCGATGGTACATCGTTCTTAGTGACGTTCATACGTTAAACGTAGAAACATAGGTTTCTTTATTATGATGCTCGACTGTCTGCAAGTCCCACTAGCTCGTTCTCGTCATCACTTCAATTACAACAATGTCGTCTGCTACTGAAAACAAAATGGCGTTTTGTCATTTGAAAAACAAAGGCAAATACATTTCTTATCATTGTCCCTTGCGGAGATGCCATAAGACTATAGAGTCTATATATTTCTGTTGATATAATATGGTAACCTATTTAAAGACTTTAAAGAACAAATTCGATTAAGGAATCAGATATTAATTGCCAGTTATCTTGCATCTCATTCTATTGTACACAATTGCAGTCGGCGGCGGGCCAGAACACAACTATGGTTTCGAGATGAGCGAAGCCGACAAGGACTCTGTTATGGGTAAGAACACACACCCCAGACCGCAATTCAGCAATAATAATAATAATAAAAGTGCACATTTTATACCGCGCCGTACATATGCTCATGGCACTACATAGTACTAGTAGAGACGTTTAGTGTTGCCACGTTCAGCTTCAAAGGCGAGAATTCCTGCGTATCACGTCACTATTTGGTTGATTACATGAAAATATTGACGTGCACGTTCTAATTTACACTTCAACGTTGGCAAGCCTTTCAAATATCACGTGATCAACAAAATCATATGACGTAGTCCGCAAGAATTCTCGCGTTTTCAAGACATGTGACTTCATGAGAATAAAATAATGTTCTGTTCAAGAAGTTGAACTTGGGGGAAACCACAAGTCTCTAGTAGCACACTTTGTATAAGTGAATATATCGCTAGTGCATGTAAACAATCGGGTCATTCACCTGCTGTCGTGCAATCGGGTCATTCACCTGCTGTCCACAACCTGCATGTTTAACTATGTTCAGCTACTCGACACAGAAATGCTTTAATCGGATATCCACGGGCAATTTCCGGTTTTCTCCGGCATCAGTAGGCAGTTCCGTGAGTGGGCCGAGTATGAACTGCTTCAGGCCGTGTTCGCGAGCTTCTGATGACTATGTTCACACTTTCAGTTATCATCAAGAGCAGCCTGTATGGCAAGTCCATTCTGTCTGGACAGAGCAGGGAAGAGACAGGTGTGGCGACCAATGGTGCGTCCGGTTGTCTTTGTCCGTTCACATTAATACTTTGTCCGTTTACATTAATACTATATTTGTTATATTTTATTAACAGTATTGTGAGCATTTTCAATAGTCATAAAATACATTGAAGACATGTTTAACCCCCACCCCTGACTCGTATTGACGCACAATTGTAATTTGATAAATACGTTAAAGAACTCGTAAATAAATTATTATTTAGCTTGTCTCAATAGTCTCTAATTCAATGAACGAATGTCATTGTGGGTTTTTTTAATTAGGGTATAGGATCGTTTGTTTTAGAGCATTTCCATACATGGATTATAGCGCTTTTTAAATAGACTATTATTATTAATTGTTATTAATATACCATTATTCTTATTATTATCATTATTATTTCATTCATATCACGGCTGGTTAAATAGGCATACTGACCGGAGTTTCGAGGACGGAGTAACATTAAGCATACGAGTTACGGCTGGTACTGACGAACTAATGACAACAGTTGCATTGTGACAGTATACAGTCATCAATACAGTAACTGCTTAGAACCTTTGGCCGGCTTACCTTTGACCTATGACCTGCTGACCTCTCCCACCTGCAGACGTGACAGAGCCCCGGGGGCCGGGAGTATACATAGAGGTACCCGAGACGGTGGCGACACCCTCGAACGCTGGGGAGGGACTGGACCTATCGGACGCTCGGGAGGACGAGGAGGAGGAGGAAGCGGAGGAGCACGACGCTAGGAGGGAATCATCCGCTGCCAAGGGTGAGGAGGAGAAAGAGGAGAAAGAAGAAGAAGAAACAAGTACTACAGAACAAACTGTGTCTGACGGTTAGCATTGACTTCGTTGTCAGCTTGTCATGGATTTTCAAATGGTATTAGATCAGAAGACAATACAGAGATGAATAAAGTACCACTTAGTCGGGAGGGATATCAAAATAAACGGTCTAGAAAGGAAAAATAATCACGCTCCGGTTTAGCATATGCCAACCTATATCAAAATGTTCGTATTCCTCTGGGGTATTTTAAAAAGTAGGTTGGCGTTCTAGTATTTCACTCTTGGGGCTGCCATCTTGGATTTTAAAATGGCTGCCACGGATATGACGGTAGTTACATTTCTGGCCATCATTTTCCCCAACCAGAAAAAAAACACCCTGAAATACAATTCAAGGGTCTAAATGTAGTTGAGAGGACAGGAAATCCAATGGCATAATTATTTTGGTAAGTTCAATGACATTTAACTAGCTTCTTAACCTTTCTAGACATTTCAGTGGTTGAATTTACGGTAAAACCGCATACCAGGGAAATATTCAAGAATGTTATTTTCGTGGTGTTAGAGGTAGCGTAGCCGCTTCGAAAATATCAACTGTTCCTATCCTGTCAGGTTCAACCAAGAAGAAGAGTGAGACAAACTCCCACAATTTGTTTGATATCTTCCGGTGGTCGTTAATATCTCGTCATATATGGAAATGATAAATTGTTTGTAATGATTGTAATGATTTATTTTCTTTGTGTCTATTCTCTATAGCATGACATTATCATTCAATGAGTATACTGATCATGAATTCTAACGAATCCATTATGTTATCCTCAAATAAAGTTTGACGATTAAAAAGTTTGACGATTAAACTTGGTTATGAGTATACTATTAATATATCCTTTAGAAACTCAAAAGATTATCACGGAGATTTATTCACAAGTTCAGAAGCCTCGATCGTCCGAGAAAGAATCTGTTGCGAGCGATGACATCACAGATGCCACGTATGGGAGCAATGACATTGACGATGCATTCGACGAAATGGGTCAGTTACTGGCATGGAAGAATAATTTTATATGTGGAGAAGGTTATTGCCTTGGAATCATCATTCTTGTTTCACCTGGATTTTGAGACTTACCATCACTGTCAGTCATTAGTAGTAAACTGTTTTCCTCCCTCTGTGGCCGCGAGATCACTGAAATATATATTGTGGGATGGTATTAGGTAGAGGTCATTCGGAACAGCATAACATGAAGCGCAGAGAAGTAAATCGAGGATGGCCGATTGACTAGACCTCAGGGAACTCTTATAGTTTCCGGAAGCTGTCGTATCCATTAAGAGAGCATAGTGATAAAAGTTAGCACTCTGTGTATACGTTTACTCTCTATATATGTTTAACTAAAATGCCTTATTATTTCAGACGGACAGGACCAACAGGCCAAGAACGATTCAGAATAAATGGTTAATGGTGAATCAAACCTTAGACGTCTTTCCAATTCCACAGCTATTGCCGGAGGTTTCTGATGGGAAACAGCTGCCTCCTACCCAAGATATCAGAGGTCGACGCCATATTGACAACTGCCGTCTTAACCAGCAGTATTCTGAAATAATTACGACGATGCTGTCAGCTTCAGTGACATATTTTGACTTTTTGAGAAACATTTTACTGAATCAGTCACGAGGCACAGAACAATCACTAGGGCGTGTAGGACTCATTAACATGAAATTCAAGAGTTTCTTTCAATGGGGATGATCACCAAACTCGGGCCTCGAGATTACGAAACCATTATGAGCACTTCAAAGTTTTGTTCATAAATCCCATCCAAAGTTTGAATTGAATATGAAATAACACTAAAAGAAGGTTTCGTCATCTCGCGGCCTGCTCCTACATGTACGGTACCGTGTCTACTTCTTGCCAATGGTGGCCGGTGTATCCAGCCGGAGCATGTGTCCCGTGTAACATCTTGCTGGGTTCTTCCTTTCTAATATTCTTAAAAGGTAAATTTCGAAAGTAATCTCATCAGACCATGGGCCGCCGTATTACAAACTGAATCGCGTATATACACAGTTTAACCGTCTCCCTGCTGGATTAGGCACAGGTACAGCCCTTTAGGGCATCTCCGGTTGCCTTCAGCATGGAGAGGGTTAACTAACATTATTTTCAGTCTGGACGTTTTCGCCAGTTCCTTAGACTTTTTCGCCAATCCCTTGGACGTTTTCGCCAATTACTTAGAAGTTTCGCCAATCCCTTTGGATAAACAATTAGAGCAGGGGGGGGGGACGACAATGGGTCAAACCAGGATGTAATGTTAGTGCTGCCCGCACTGTAAGTCGGAAATCCAGCGCGTACATTACCCTGTGTAATTTTTCACTTGCCTATGAAACATAAAGTACGGTATGGCAGAAATCTATCGTAAAATATGAAGATGATAACTTTACGAAATTGTTTTTCAATGTTTATTAATATTAATATTTTTATTTTTATTTTATTATTCTGTATTTTATTTTATTAGTTTTGTTATGAAGACCTGACGGTCAAGAATATTTTGTTTTAATGTGTGGAATTTGCGATATTCAATGTCACTGTTTATATCATGTCATCACCTAGTCTCAAACATCTTGTATTTCAAATTGCATGGAATTTGATTTTAACATCCCTATTAATGGAAATTGTCTTATTGTACATGTACCATCATTATTTTCTACGATCATTGACATTTATCCATTAATAGATGTTGGCATTTTTCATTTACGTTTTCATTTTTTAAATTATAGCGATTTATATTATTGTTATTTTATCGTTTCGTACAAGTGAACGATTTCAGCAGCGACATTAAGATACAATTCACTCACTGATTCATTCACCCATTTGCTCACTCACTCACTCACTTACTAGTACTACTTTCACTAAATGCAGAAAATATTTATATCTTAGAGATGTTAAAGATTCAATTGTTAGTTGTGCTTGCGTTGAGATATTTTCAGATCGATCCTATGTACATATGTAAATAAACGATCACCAGACGAATAACATTTTTTTTTTTTATCATTGTGGTATGTAAAATTCATTGAATGCACCCAAGTTCAAGCAATATGCCGCCCGACGATGAACCTATTGCAATCAATTTACCGTACTCGAATACTAGTACTCTAAATTAATGTATCTGAACATGGAATATAACTATCTGAACATGGAATATAACTGAACAATCCTTATGAGCTATGCTCAACGTGAATTAATATGTTTGTTTATATTTTGGTGACCAGTTATCAGTTTGATAGGAATATAATCACATATAATTATGGTTGTTTTGGACTAGTTCTTAGCTACAACTGCAAGTAAATTTATTTGACATACATACCTAAGTGGTAAATATAGCTGGTTAATGCTCCTATATTTCGAGCCCTACAAGGAAAACTATAATAACAAACATTGAAGACAAATCTAACAGACTAATTATATAAAACAAATAATAAATAATACTGGTGGTCGATAAAAGAAATGTATATAGTAATTAGGATAAACAAAAACTTGTTTGGTCTGTTTCTTGGACAAACATGGATATTTTCTTTGGTTAGCAGAATATTCAATCCTCGTGCCGGATGTTGAAAAAAAACCCACTTCTATAAACATTTACTTCTCGAATCTCGACATAAAAATAAGAATGCGTGTATGCATCATTAGAAGACATTTACAAGAGCATATACATAATTGGCAGGTTTCTGAATGCATACTACTCGAATGTTCTTTAAAGAAATATTATTACAATGAACAGAGACTTCATTTTCTGTTGTTGTTCTTAACAAGCAACATATTGCAAAGGTTTTGTTAATGTTTATCATGAATTCATGAAGAACTGTAAAGTGTATAAGGACGCATAATAGCCTAATACATCAGTAGATGTACTGTACTTAAACTAAGTACACGTACGGCAACTCGTGATGCACTGACCGTACGTAGATACCAATTAATACATAGCGAACTGTTCTCGTATTTCATTATAGGGCGTTTGAATGTATGGATTTCTTGGATATACTTTTTTGTTGTTGAGAGAATTTCTGCTGTTTCGCTGCATAGAACGCGTGTGTGGATTTCATTCCTTGGACACAAATTTCCCGAAACAGCAAATTAAGTGCACAGTTGCTAGAATGCTTAGACAATTCAGCATATTCAAGTTGGTTTATGAAATGTTAAGTAAGAATTGTGCTTGCTTGCTCCTGTGTGTTTTACGTGTTGGCGGCCGAACCGGATGTAACGTAATTGATTGTGGAGCGACTGGAATTGTCCAATTCGATGACCTTCTCATCTCCAGTAACGTCAGGTGGAATCGAACTCTGTCAAGATTCGACTGTTTCCGGGAGTGCTACGACGATCGGAAATGCGTCAGTTTCCAGCACAATTCCGTTTCCTACCAGTGCCGAGCATACAACACGATATTCACAAGTCCCGATTTGGTCCAGACGTCACCGGAAGTAGAAGCCATGTTGTATTCTATGTGCGACGGTAAGAAGGAGTGTATTTCCTATTTAATGAAACGGGTCGTTTTAGTTTTCGAGCATAATGATTCTCTACAACCCAAGTCCAATGCGGCTTTTTAATACAGTCTTGGTCTGTAGTATCCCAAACAGGTTTTGGTGCTGCACTGGTTGTTAGTCCATTGGGATAATTCACCTGTTGGATACAATTACGCTCACTCGCTTAATTAAATGCGGCCAGCTGTTATCCTCCGACAGTATCTATCTTTCAACCTTACTTAAAATCCCTGTTATCCAATTTTACATCAGTTTACCGAGTTTCTAGGGTCAGTGCCCGGTGAGTTAAGTCAAATGTGACATTCATGTACTTGGTCACCCGTCCATTAGTCTTAGAATTGTGTCATTTACATTTTTCCATTCTACTGCCTGTAATATCTGCGTAAACCGACTAAAAAACTCGACCACGAGCGATAATTTTATAATACGTCAGAGTGAAAAATAGTGAAGATTTATTCAAACTATGCCAGTGGGTCTGGACAGAGTTCTGTCCCTTTATGTCATCCATGTATGCAGGATGGTGTTAGGCGAAATACACGCATATACAAATTACGACTCGCTGGCGAGTTCGTATGAATCAAGTATCTTAATTTACTTTAATTTAATATGCGTGTACAATGTTGTGCATGTATTAATGAGCAGGTTGCCAACTAATACTTCGTGTATAATTTGTTCAATTCGGGAAAAATACGTGTGAACTCAATTTTGCATCGACACTGGTTGTAGAATATTATCTTTAGCGTTAAAATGACGGTCCCTAATTGTAACAAATTACTGGATAGATGCGAGTGGTCGTAGATGAAGGTATAATCATGTGCGTGTCGGTTGTATTAGGTGATTGGTTGACTATAAGTCGGTGAATTTCTCATTTTGCCGCCGTCGGTGGTCAGGGATCGTATCACTGTAGTGTTAATTTTATGCTGACAGGCATGTTAAAAAGACGGTTGTAATTTTTAGAGAATAATCATGAAAACATGATTCAGATCTTTGTTGTATGCCATTCTACTGGAATCTACTTGTAATGCGGATTTAGCAACTTCGATTTCAAGATTTTTACGAAAACGTGTCAATATAGCGTGATTTCCCTATGGAAGCGCGACTCGGCATAGTCAAGGCAGACAACCGGTTATTGAACAGCTGTTTGAGTTCCAATATATCTTGATGTGGCTGGCTGCAATTATACTACAAGTTATACTAATGTGTCATTCATAATAATATTCAACATAATTAAAAATATAGAAATTTAGGGTTTGACATTTTGGTATCAACCATACTATAATGCAGTCAATTCAATAATGAACATTGATAATCAGGGAGAATCATGACATATAACAATGAAAATACTGGAAACATTACATTATGCATAACATAATACATTCGAGACGGAGAGATGGAAAGTAGTTTATAATTGTGACCGGTGTGAATCATTTAAAAACTCATTTTTCATAACATAACAAACATATTATCACTATTATAATATACATATATTTCTGATAACACACAATTTACATCATTGTACAAGTTAGAATATACAAAGAATATAAGCATTGAAATGTGAATTTACAATGTCACAATCCAAATGCAATAGTCAAGCATACATACAATATCTTATATATTCACATGAACATGTTAAACAGTAAAAGTTGACATTATGTACGATCAATTTTTCTATTCTAATGCCTGGCTATTAAGGCTTATAATTCAGGATACAGACGAAATGTTATGAGGCTTTTATTAGTGATGGCTCTCGCTGGGTAATGGCCATGTCCGTGTACAATGGACATATACATCATATATTTTTTAGGAAGTAATTCGTTTTATTTTATTAGCCTTGGTATAGTAGAACTTTAAACTGATAAGGCAATTCAATATTTGAAATATTTGAATTTGATAATTCATTCTTGAGAAATACATTTTGAGAAGGCCATTCTAATTCAATTACTTTAGGAAACAACTTGTTAAATTTCTCATTCCAAGTGATAGGGGAGTAAAGAGTGGGGGTGATAACGTTAAAGATAAGGGGGGGGGGGGGGACTGGACTTCCAAAATATCTAAGTAGGTGTTTTCCGTAGCGGAAGAGAAGTGTAAGCGTAATACGACAATAATTCGTGTTATTCATCGGTAAATATAAATTGTTAATGCCCCTATATTAGGAGCCCTACACGGATAACTATAACTATAACAATTAAACATTCATCATAACCCTCTCGTCTTTCATTCTTGTTGTGTGGTATGTACGAACGGACAAATTCTTGTTGGCATGCGAAAATTGTAGCCTGTAGCCCAATATACTTGTGAAGACAAATCAAATGTACTTACTTTCAGGTAAAAACACGTTTGTCCACGAAATGTGTCAACAAATGGCAAGTGTATGCCTTTGGCTTTGAGGCAGTTGTTCACGTTATAATTTAGTATAGTAAAAATAATAATGATAGTCAATGTATATAACGAAATAGTGTACATAGCTTTTGTTTATATAACCATTTATGTGGTCGTCTATGGGTGAAATGTCCCGCTGCGACGTAAAACAATAATGTATTCATATAACCAGGTATAGTCCTTGTTAAAAACGTTTCTAGAAGTGCCTTTTTTTTTCCACAAAAAAAAAGTAAGAAATTAAAAATCGGCTTTCAAAAGCATTAAACCATTTATGTCTTACAATGCAAATACATGTACATGCAATAAACAATTAGACAATCACTGTCAATTAGTGATATCCGAACTATTTCTTTATTTAAGACCAGTAATATATTTTAATAATACTGAATTACAAGACGCTTCAAACATTGGAAATATACTGATCGGTAATAATACCATAGCTCGCATCCGGGTTCCAAATACGCCAAAGCCCACTAAAATTATCATCACGGATCACCACCCCTCCCTCCCCTCCCTCCCCTCCCCTCATTTGAACAATTTGGTTGACTATCGGTCACAAAATGTATGTCACAATTCCACAGACATTTATTCTTACATCTATAGCAACCAAATAATCTTCCTGTTGATAATTGGATCAGAAGGACCACAGGGTGGGCAACTATAGAAAGAAGTGTCGGCCCCAAGCTCCAAGGCCGGCTTTTATTTCCAACACTGAAGTAATGCTGAATTATTTATCACCAAAAAAATTAAAAATTAAATGTGATTATTTGGCTATGAAACTGGAACCTATAATATATAGTCCGTGGAATTACGAGATACTTGTTATGACCGAGAGACGGCCAATGTTGGTATATTATAAGTATATTATCTAGTACTCCACAATACCCCAAATTACTGCGATTCCGGAGGTCCTAGATTATTGGTGATTTTCCCAATTTAATTTTGTGTGCGTTCCTTATTTCCTTCGTTAATTGACCATTCGTATTCAAGTATTAATTCTGTGCTTGTGACTATGGAAACAGTAGGCTATCCCGCAGGAACACTCGAACTTTGTCAACTTTTATATTTTTCTAAAACAATTAAAAATGTTATATTTTTCTAAAACAATTTTATTTTTAACAACATTACCATAAACAAACGATGTATGTTCTCTTGTTCTTCCTATACAGAATGTTTGAAAAGTGTAACATTGTTATATAAACTTTTAGTGGGGTTTTTAAAAAAATCTATGTCCTAAATGATTTCAGCTACTCATCGACTTGAATCAGAATGCGGTACTGATGAAGAATGTAGAGTGTTGGAGAAAGTGTGCGTGGAGGGGGTCTGCCAGTCGCCATCTCCAAATTCTACAAGTCCTCGGAGCTACTTCCTTGGAGGTGAGATTGGAATATTCTTTCACAAAACTCTCGTATCCACTTATGCCTATAGTCTGGCAGGTATCGTCACAAACCCCCGTTTGGTACCAGTACTAAAAAACGCAGGTCACTCAAATTTGGCAAATTGTTAGGAAACGACGAACGCTGAGTTAGATGTCAAGTTCATCAACTCCAACCGAGATGGTCGTTTACTTTGTATGCAAGGATTTATGTTTCGATGCCAGAAAATTAAGGCGACTGGAAATCGTGGAAATGTTTGGAGAAAACCTGTCGTGGCAGAGTGTCAACGACAAACAACATGATTTATAACCTTGGCACGCCCCACAATAATAAAAACCAAAAGAAAGAAATCATGGTAAGTATTTCAAATGTACTTGGTATAATATTGTGAAATGTAATTGGTATAATATTATGAAATGTACTTGGTA